>CAAKHC010013225.1:30276-44556 GCA_901007825.1 Macroramphosus scolopax
GGGGGGGGGAGGGGGGAGGGGGGGGGGGGGGGGGGGGGGGGGGGGCTATCCTGGCACACAAACGACCAACCGATCATGGGACCTATCCAACACAAGGAAAGTGTCTTGCCAACTGAGCAGTCTCCTCCTCTCAGTAATGCACGCTGAAGAATCCCACGGGCCCGCCGGGTAATAAACACACCGTCACAATCAGCAGGTGTTAATGGAACAGAAATATGGGCAGAAGGTGTCTGCGAGGCAGCAGTTATCCACAGCGTCCGGCCCCCGCTGTGAGCTCCGCTTGCTTTCATTACACGGCGCTGTGTCAATACACTAATCATATGCCCCGTCACAAGGCAATCAGCGCCTAACGTGCCCGTCACATATGGCTCTAAAATCAGCGCCCAGTGACACACCGACATATTGAAACGCCAGTCAGAGTTTGACCCTTGACCCTTCCTGTCTCCCTGTGACTGTACAGTCAGTCTAATTGTCAATCATTATGGATCATCTTTGTTTTCAAGCTATTTTCCCCCCAATTACCAGAAACAGGCGGCAGGACAAAGCAATATTTTTACAGAACCGAATTTGCTAAAATTCCTGTAATTAGAGAAGTAATTATAGAAGTGATGTGCCGATCTGCAGCTAATGTGTCCTTCTTCCACCGACTCACAACAACAGCCTGAACAAGTTCAGTCCTTCAAAAGTATCGGTGATTGTTTTAGCGAATTAAGCAGTTAAAAGGCATGATTGACTAATCTGGTCTCCACATTAGTATTCTGAGGGGCGTCATTAATCCAAGCAGCACGATTGTGACCTGCTACGCTCCGTAGTTATCATATCGACATCTAGTCTGAAGAGATTTTTCAATTCAGTAAACATCTTAAGTGAAATAATTTCAATGCATTTTTTTTACCAGCTGAACGGATGACTTGTTTTTTCAATGAGAAAACAAACAATGAATTTCTCTTGTGCGTCGCTCCCCGTCTCCTCTCCGCACCACAAAAGCGAGCGCGACCGGACTCCAGCTAATTGCGTTATAATTAAAATTTCATCTCTGACTCCGACGGTGTTGCTGAATGTCAAACAAATGTCTGAGGAGCCTTCTGCACTCCGCCGGGGCAGAAACTGCTGTTTGCTTATTCTGCTCCTGCGTCCGCGGCTCTCAGGGTTCACACACGCATCCCGCTAATTGAATCTTTCCAGAAACAAAAAAAGAATACTAATCAGATATGAGTTTCAATCAAGTCTTAAACAGAAACGGTAATTTCATCCGCTTTGTTATCTTTAATTCAACAGTAAAAAAAAAAACAGTTGATTGATTTGTTTTTCATTCGGGGAGTTACCAGAATCATCATAACAACTGTATGATGATGATGATGATGATGATGATGTTGCTGCTGCAGACAACAGCTGCAGAGGGTCAGGAAGCGGATGCGCTTCGAATCAACCACAATGCATCTCCGACACCCTTTTCTGTGTCTGCGGAATGTTTAAAGCATTAAAGCGTTTCACCGGGCCAAGTAAAACATCACATTCCTGTCGGCAAATTAACAAATTATCTAAATGAAAGGTGGAACCCTTCCTTGTGCTTCCACCTCCACCTCCTCTGCCCCACCAGGGGAAAAAACAAGTCCACCTCCCTCTCTTTTCCTGCGCCCGGCCCACACCGACGGGCCGGCCGCAGCTCTCTGTCCAACTCTTTTTGAGGTCACGTCCAAAGAAAACACGAGAACTAATAAATCAGTGTCATAAGTTAACCCTGTCACGCAAACGGGCCGCGCCTCGCTGTTGTTCGGGTCCGCGGCTCGCGTGACGCACAGGAAGCTGCATATTTAGTGGAGGATTTTGGAATGTCCCCTCGGCCAAATTAGAGGCCTCACAGTCCCCCTGATATATGCTGACCATGTTAAAGCTGGCAAGACAAACTCCATTTGTGGAGCTCGGAGGAAAGCTAAGCTCCACACTGATCCCCTATGGGCTTCCTGTCACACTCCACAGGTCCCTTCACTGGTTTCCTCCACCTCCTGTGGTGCAGAGCTTCAATAGTCCTATGCATCATTCTTAGCAGGCGTCCCTTTCGACACCATCCATTATTGCATAGCTCCCCTCGGAGAGTAGAGGCAGTGAATGTACACACTGACCAGCCTGCCAGGGAATCTATCAATGACAATATAGCACATTGCACAAGCCGTCCGCCGGCCTGGAGAGAGCGAAGGACTCTGCAGAGCGACACCAACACCGGAGCCAAGCGGCGCTTTAAAAGCCTTCCCTTTACTCTGAGATAAACAGGGACCATATGGTTCCCCTGAAAAACAAAATAGCTCTGCACCGAAGCAGCGAGAGCTTTCAATAGGCAGCTGTCTGCAGATGGAATATCGGAGCAGCTATTTGAAGCTGGAGAAAAAAAAACAAGAGGAAAAAATTAACTAAACATGAAATACCTCAGGACAATACTGAGCCTTAACCTAAGCCCCTTCTTGAGACACTCCCTCTTCATATCGAATTATGTAACTCTATTATCCATTCAACAGCTCCGGTGCCTATAAAGGTTCGTTTAGTTCCACGATGGTGCTTATCCCGAGGCCGTGCTGTAATTCAACCGTGGCAAGAACAACACCTCCATGGAAGAGGTGCCCCACATTGAAGTTAACACCGTGAACCGCGACCCTCAGCAGAAATCTGAAGGCGAGTCCGTGCACATATCCCCTCTCTCCTCTCTCCTCGTGAACTCCTATACACTCTGAAGCCTGAGAGCATGCAGGCGTGGAAGCTTAAACATTCATCAAACCACACAGCTCCATTGAATCTATCTACATTTTGCCTCACTAAACCATGTTGATGTGACAGGAATGGAGGAGGCGCTTACCTGATGAAGAAGGAGGCCGCTGATGATGACGGAGGAGACGGAGGGGCGCATGTGTTGGAGAGTCCCGGTTGGATGGAGCTCCTCAGCCGACAGGGCGTCAAGGTGCTGCTGCTGCTGATGCTGGTGGTGGTCATGGTGGCGGCCGAGGCCTCCGAGGTTACGACATCCTTGTCTGCTTCCCCCATCAAACCCTGCGCGTGTTGACACACAGATACCGAGATAAGACCACAACCACCACTCACAGGCCGTCCCACTTTCCTTCCACTCCATTTACTCTGCTCTCCTCTGCCACAGATGGACGGACAGATGCTGCAGCCAGAACCGGTTAGCGGGAGTCAGCAGTATCCACAGCAGAGAACAGCGAGGAAGCGGTACCGTTCACGGGTTCTGGCAACACTCTTAAGGGTTGCCCCGTCTGACGCCTACAGTAATTAAGCGATAACCCACATTTAATCTATAATTAAATCCATAGCAATTAATTTGCACAAATATATCTATAAGTCCATGTTTAATTCAGCACTTTAACCCATCAGGAATGAGCGACATGACATTTTACGAGCAGGTTTCAAGGTGAGAAAGCGAATCAAGAGTCATGTGGCCCATGTGTGCCAACAGGTGTGCACTGGGACTGACGTCCTGTAAGATGATGCACAAATGTAGAAAAAGTAGTATAAAGTTTGTGCTTGTGCAATGATACCGTTTTTTAAAGTGCAGGAATTAAGGATTATTTATAGTTATAATTTGCTATTTATCAAATTTCAATTTTTGGGAAGGTTACAGGACAACGAGGAAAAGAGTTAGACTGCAACCCTGGAATGTGGTAGCAGACTCAGGAACGAGAGCCAAGCACACATGAAACCATCTCACCGTCTCTTCAGAGGCACAAAGGTTCATTAGCTTTGGATCCTGCCGTTTCTCACTGGCTGTCCAAGAAATAGTTTGAACAAAAGTGCAGACAGCTAATTAACTTCACTTCACTCGGAGCCCCCGTTCTGACGAAAGGTTAATCCTCGGCGGAGCCGCCGGTTTATTCTGCAGGAAGAATGATCGATAGCAGCTGACATGAACTAGTTTTGTGGGTTTTTCAGCTGCAGATATTAAATTAAGATTTCTGAACATTTTCCAACAGTGACATACGAACATTTACACGCCGATGACCTTGAGTCGAGCACAGCGCTGCAGCCTCGGTGCCGTTGGACATGGCGGAGCAGTATTATATACACAGTTCAGACCCTCTGCATACTCACCACCTCCGTGTTTGCCCTGGATTCATGTCGGGCAACTAAAATAACATCCTTTACAATCTTTTTTAAAAAGCGCGTGGCCTTCCACTATCAGCTATTCCTCAACACACGCCGACAGCTGAACTATTTATATTGCGAGCCTGACATGTGGACGCTGTAGATCAGGACGTGAGGACATATTTACGTTCTGACATTCACATGAGAGGCTCGGCAAAGTGACCCAACTGTTCCGCCTTGACAAGCAGTCCTGTGTGCTCCTTTATTCAAGCTTTGGGTGGATGATCTTTGCCCGGAGAAGGTTCAGCGGACTAGCAGCGAGGGTTCCTCATGACTTCCCAATTTCCCCCCCACTTCCTCCCTTTGAGCTTGTTATGAGAGTTAAGAATCGACAGCCTTGTTGTCGGCGGTGTGGTTTCGTCCTCTCGAGTCTTCATCACGGTGGTGAAGTCAGATATCAATCGGTGGTGTGTGAAGTTATGACTTCAATACATGATGGAAAAAGTGAAACCAGCCAGATACAGCCGGAGCGGAAAGCCTCGCGCCATGCTGGTGTCGGAGGCAGGTTAGGAACTGGGCACATACCAGGGAAGTAGACCCATTACGCTTTGGCACGAACAGACCGCAGCACTCCACACGCAGCCGTACAGGAAGCTGATGTGTTCGCTCATGAAATCGTCGGTTTAGAAATCATGTGTGAATTTCAAGAGCATAAAGGGACAGCTGGTTTCAAGTTGGGTTTTTGGGTGTCGGCTCAGAATGAATAAAATACAGATTGAGAAACACACACACACTTCAGCACATATCAGTGTGTATCAGAGAGTATTCCCCGCGGTATTAAGACCGGGGACTTTAAGCCCTTCAGCCACGCTGCTCTCCGCAGCCTTGGACCTGGAGTGGCCCTGACTCCGGCTGGAAAGTACAAGCTATCCCCCGGTCAGGTAATTAGGCTCTGTCAGTGGAGCCTTGTGTGCTCACGGTTTGCACCAAGAGTCAGTAATGAGCTGGCCTCCCACCCTTTAACCCCCGGCCCTCCCTGAGCCCGTCTCCTTGGTGTAAGAAAGGACGGAAAACGAAGTGGAGAGAGGGGACAAAGACGGAGAGCTTTGAACATAATCGAATAGGGAAGGTGTGTGAAAGAAGGGGTCGAAGGAGAGAGAAAGGAGTTCTTGAGAGTTCCTATCTCATCTGAAGTAATCAGGGTCGGCTCGTATTCTACCAGCGGGCCGACTTCCCGACAGACACGGTGTGCCGGGAATCCCCCCGTGACCTCTGATCCTACTGGTTAACAGACGATTACTGCTGAAGTGAAAAAGGCCCAGTTAATCTGGGCTGTCGAGCTCGGCTGACCTCTGTGACCTCTCAGGAACTAACTGAGGTGAGAATTGAAATCTAATAATGCTGGAGAGACATGGGAGAGAAGAACCCAAGTTCTTCGCTTATCACAGAAAAAGTCCAGCGTATTTTTTAATTATTTCCTTATCATGCAAGACTGTCACCATCATCCTCCTCTTTCCTTCCTGTATCCTTTTCTTCTCTCGTCATGTTCACTCTCTGTGGCACGCAGCCATGCGAACCCAGCTGCACCGCGGCAGCAGCGGCCAAGATCATCTTCAGGGCTGCAGTTCGGTGGCGATGCAGCAGGCTATCGCAGCAGCCAGCCAGCAGGCCGATAACGTGAATCCCCGCGGGTGAAGAGCACTTGGTCGCAGTAGATTACAGCACATATGGTTGTGAGTTTTATGGAGCAGAGTAATATCAATGTAATGTTTTCATTGGGGACGGCGGGAGATAATAAATGTACTTGTAGCTTTGATTTCTGGATTACCTTTACTGCTGCATGATCTTAATAAAAAAATGCAATAACTCCAGGAATGACTGAAGCAATGGTGAGTTGGTGCTTATCCGAATTTTTCAGGTTCTAGACTTGCTGCAGAATTAAGTCTTTCACAGACTTGCCATTTTTAAAAAAAAAGGGCTTTTGTGAGCCTAAATTCAAGGATGCCACTCTCTGATGACTCAACCAATTCAACAGACACTCAGTGTTTCAATTCCAAGGACCAAAATCAGATTCCGGTGTTGAACAGATCCTTTTCCCAAATGGGAGATTCAAGGTGCCTGGTGCACTATAATGGGCTCTGTGTGGGGGGGCGCCCCAGGCTGCCGGGCTGACATATTCTGAAAGATTTCTGCTCAACACACACACACACACACACACGCACACACACACACACACACAGTCCATCTCTGCTTCTTTGTCTGAACACCACACGCTCTCCCCTCAAAGGACCCGAGTGGGAATCATGAATTAAACCTCGAGCCTTTCGGCGCAGCGGAGCTCCGAATCCACGACAGCTGATGTGAGTTTTTGTCATTCTGATTCGGGTATGATGTTAATGAAAGAAATAGCTTGAGAAAACAACACCCATCTGTGTTGTGCGAGTGACATTATGTCCTGAAGGGACATTTTTTTCTTCACCCAAAGAGGGCCCAAAACTCAAGAAACCAGATATCCAGCGAGTCATCCCGGCTCCACTAAGGGCCGCTAATTGCTTTCCGTCATACAGATGGAGAACACAAGTCAGCCTCTCCCCTCAGTGCCAGACAGTTTGATTTTCCCTGGACTGTATACATGCAGTTAAAAGCTTTTGATAGCCTCACATAAACCATATCTGAAGGCACTTGTTGACATTAAGGCAGGAGCGAAATCCGTCTTCAAATTTCCAAACAGAGAAGGAGGTAATAACATTACCGGGGCGTGCGGTTCCCAACACGGTTAGAGAGAAATGGCACACTTTATATATCTAATGGGAAACATTCAAATCCAACGGCTAGATCATGTTAGCCCGTTGAGTTTGACGTGTACACTGAGCCTCTGGTGCAGGAGGAGAATCAGACACTCGGCTACGGATCGCAGTCAACACTTGAACTGTGAAGTTTATGTGAAAATAAAAAATGCACACGTGTGTGAATGTCCAAGTTGTAAACAAGGAACAGCCTGAGTAGTCATTAGCTCCCCTGACATGAAAGGGCAACACTCGGGACCGGAGCGCGGAATACGGTTTAACCAACATGAGAGAAGAGTTATGGCGACGCTGTGGGGAGGTAATTTGAAATGCCCTTGAGGAGGAGGTCAGAAGATTAGTGTTGCGCTGACCTCTGACCTCAGATCACTCTGGCTCCTTGACTACTGAGGAATGAGAGGTCAGCGCTCCTGCAGAGCTCCGACTCGCAAATTCTCCGCAGGAGCTCGTCACAATAAAGTTGTTCTTCATACTAAAGGTGTCACTGGAGTTTTGACCTCGCCGGGGCTTCATCTGTTGAGAAGGTCTGAAACGGAACATTTGACCTGAAGAGCAACATGTGATGTTGTTTCATTATTAAAGTGTTATTAAAGACATACCGGTTTAGGTTGAGGGACGTAGTTGTTGACCCTGGAGATGCTCCACATGCCCTCGAGGTACTGCTGGGCCTGGATGGTGACGGAGCTCAGGGATCCGGTGAGCTGCGCTCCCGCCACCGTCACCTGCACGCTGGTCTTAGGACACGAAGAGACCGAGGGACTCTGCGACCAGCACGGCACCCTGCGCTGCTCCCCCAGCGGCAGGACAGAGTGGGCAACCGGTTGGGCTTTGGACACTTGTTTTGCATGAATACTGGAGGACGACACAGTGAATCTGGAGGGCTGTCGTAAGAAGGAAGCAGCCGGCAGGGACGCCATGTCCGGGCTGAAGGCGAGGACGGGAGCGTGGAGCGTCTGCAGGGCCTCCTGCTTCAGTTGGTGGAGAGGCGTGAAGCACACCTGGCAGCAGCTCACACCAGATTCATGGCTGCCAGGTGTTTGGAGCTGCTCAAACAGAAAACTTGCATATCCTGGGTCCTGCAGAATAAACACACAAGACAAGTGTTTTAGCTCTTAGCTCTGTGCACGTAATGTGTAATTTAATGAGTTCCTTTCAAAGAATTCTATATATGTTGTTGATATTTCCCGGGCGTGTCCATCGTCTACCAGCATTTGAGTCCTGGATTCCCTCCTGGGACCCTCACTCCCCGTCCCTGCTTTAACAACTCCCCCCCCCTTTTCTGGGATTGCTGTTTGTTCAGACTTCATTGCCTTCATGCAACATAAGACCGCTAATCAGGCATGCCCGAAAACAAGCCAAACGATATGAGAAGACTCTGAAATAAGGCTCAGAGGGATTAGCAGAAGCCTGCAGAAGCATTCCTCACGACTGAAATGTGCTTATTTGTTTTGTTTAGAAAGAAGAAAGCTGTGCAGATTTCAGCTTATTACAGCTTTCAGAGACGCCGTCCAGTGGAGTTTTGTCTTTTCACTTCATCTCTGAGAAGGTGTCCCAGTGTGTCTGTAACTGGGAGGAAGGACAAAAGACAACAACAGCTGAGGTGACTCCAGCGCCCGAAGCTATACAATTTACATACGATAAGTGTCTCAGCATGAAAACATATGATAAAATAACTGCCTCCTCCCGGATGCTGCAGACACACAGAGGCCATTATTCAAATCCTAAGTGAGGGGGGAACTAACTTTTTTCTGTGTTTTAAGGAGACACAAAGATGTTACTATCTATGTGAGGACATTGCCCAACCCTAAAACAGAGACTTCATCCTTAATCAGAACATTTTAAATTGTGGGGTTCAGTGTTTGACCCCACAAATATGGTAAAACAAGCCCACTAACACACACACACACACACACACACATGCACACGGTCTCTTAAGAGGCATAAAGGGGCACCGGGCTCCTGCCCAGTGGAGTCATGGTCTAAGACAGGAGCCCACAGCCCAAACATAAATGTTTATGAGGCCTTTGCTCTGTGGATCCTCCGAGGTGATCAGGGGGAGTGAAGCAGCGAGGAAACAATAATCCACTGCCCTAATGCAGCGCCACTTAATACAGTAAAGCCGACAGACAAAGAGACTACAGAGGCACGATGAGGGAATCTCAACACAGAGGTGTGGATGTCGTCCCTCTGCCAACACAAACAGTATTAATAGTATGACTGAACAGGAACATTACGGCCAGTGGAGCCACTGAGTTCTGCTCCATTCTATAAACGCAATTTATAACTGGATAAAATATCAGTGCTGCTTCAATCTGACGTGTTTACGTGTTCCTGCTGTTGTGCTGAGGCTGAATATTTCCACAAGACTACATTAAAACAGTCCCGCTTCATTTGCATGCTTCCTGGACAGGATATTAAAGAGAAGTCACAACCAGTTAGCTCCGCCTCTCCATCCACCCTCCACCCTTTACCCTCCAGCAGCCCCCTTACCCACCTCAGGGCACGGGTGGATGGAAAGAAATCAATTCCCCACCGGCTCTTCATGCATTGTTGGGTGTTGATTTAGGGGAGCTAATAAAAAGACACACAAAGCTGAGCCCATCTGCTATTCAGGCCGGTTTCTGGAGGTTAGAGAGCCTCTCCTGTAAAACTGTCTGTAAGCTTTACGCCGGGGGGCCGGTGTGAATGAAGGGTCAGGGCCACCGGGCCGATGGAGATGATGACAGTGGTGATGAGGATGATGGTGGTGTTTCTGCAGGAGAATGATGTGAGGATGATGAAACCGAAGGCCACACGGTCGATCTGCATAGCAGGTGGAGGAGAGCAGAGCGGAATGAGGACATCCCCACTGGTGGATGATTAAACAATCTTTCAAGGGTGGAAATGGGAGAATGTAACACAGTACAGCGAAGTGCGTTTGGTTGTGCATGAGCACAAAGTGGAAAAACATTAAACGTACCATGCATACGAGCCCCCGTCGCCCTGAAGCTATAGTTTCTTTAACTATCCATATGATCTATTACTGACAGGTGCAAGTGGGTGTGAAGAGTATCAGTTCTTCGGTGGAGTATGCAACGCATGGCATCAACACAATCCGAATGTTCAAAGCATTCCCATGGGCGGAGAGGAGTGGAGCTACTTCAGGGCGCTCGTCTCCTCAACCATTGTTCCGCACAAGTGGGAGACGGTTTCAGTTTTCAAACCCCGAGCTCGATCCGCGCTGACAATCAAACAGCAAAAGTGAAGATAAGAGGACAGGCAGAGGAGGGAGAGGTGGGAGGAGGCAGGCCAGGGTGGTGGCCTGTAGGCCTGTGGGTGGTTGTTGGTTTACAGCCTGTCAGCACTGATCTTTATTAAACTCTGGGGACAAATGGAGTCAGATGCCGTGGCCTTATTATGGAGAGGAGGTGTGCCGAGGACACTGGGGAGAGAAGACCTGCCTGGGTGGAATGAGCCCTTAGAGACCCAAGTTTGTCTCCGTCCCTCAGTCGATCTGTGATGAAGAGCAGGGCAGCAGCAGCAGAGAGAGCAGCACTAACTGACTGTCTCTGTGGCATGATGAAGAGCGTCATCACAGACAGTCCGTGCCCAGAGGCTGATGGAAACAAGCTCAGCCGTAACTACTTACGGATGAAGGGGACAGGCAGGATGATGTGCATGATTTCCCATCCTTCTCACCGAATAGAACAAAGTCATACATAAGGTTTTCTCTGATCACACCTCATCTACACACCTCGTCCGTGCACCTTCTCCAGAACTGTTTCCTGCTTCCAGCTTCTAATGAGCCTCTGATGTGGAGCGCCAGGTCACATATACCAATGTGACTTAAATCAACGGAAGGTCAAAGTGATTTGAAATGCATGAGCCCCCTCGCTAGCCGAAGGACTTTCAGGGATGCTGCATTGAAATGAAAACACTTTTCCTAGTGTTTCTATTGCAGTTGACCCCAGTTCACATGCATAGAATCTCCCAATGACCCAGAAAGAGAAAAGAAGCAAAATTGTATCGATATGCATCCATAATGAGGAGAGTTTATGGAGGTGAAGGTGATTTATTTTGCCCAGAATTAGTCCAGAAGTCGTATTATTGCAGCCCTCTTTCATCCGTTGTGGGTTTATCATGAACGTTCAGCCAGTTTAAGTACTGAGAGTCAAATTCTGTCAGTCTTCTTCCCCTTCCAGGTTTCCCCTTGTATTATTTTATCAGCATGGAAACATTCTTCCACATGAGTCAGTGCGACACCACTCTGCTTTATATCCGTCCTCGCCAGCACCGGTCCTGTTTACACGTTGGGATTTTAAGTACTTCCTATGAGTGCATTTCTTGTAAAAACAAGACCACACAGCAGCTGCTGAATCTCCTGCCCTCTCCACCGGTTTTCCCTTTCTCTGCTTGTCCAGAAAAGGGGATGCGACCGAGCCACCTTTGTTTACACGGCCTGAGACGTTGTTGACCCTCACCACACACCACCTCCCGTACGTCTCAAAGGGGATTGTCCCCCAATAAACCGCGGGAGCTCAGGCCGGATCCCGGGGTGAGGACGAGAGATTCCAGCAGGCCTGCTTTTCCCACAGGTAGCCCCGGCTCAGGCTGACAGCCAGGTCAGAGAAAAACGAGCACAGCTGCCGGCCTTGCCCCGGGTGAGCGCAGGGCATTAAGGCAGATTACATTCCCAGGATAAAAGAAACACATCCAGTGGCGTAATCCCTCTCTGCCCCCTGCTCCTCCTCAACTCTCCCCACCACCACCCCAACCTCTCTGACCTGCTCTCCAAGACAGCCGATCCCCCTCCAGGAGCCGGGCCTGTGCGTCCTGCCTCTGATTAGATATCAGCTAAAGCTTTTAGCGCCAGGCAGATCTGGGATACAGACCATTAAATTTAACCACTGGCTGCTCGGAGGCAGAGAAGACAATGACTCAGGATGTCACACCGGCGTGCTGTTTACCTCCGTGGGAACGCCTTCGGTAGGACGGCTCACCAAAAATCACATCAAACAGATGTTGGCTCCCGTCTGCTGACTCGGCAAGATTAAACAAAACCTCTAATAAGACTTTCGGCCAAACACAGCAACAGTATCTGCAGCAACACAAGAACACATGACAGCATCGCACCACTTAAGCCCCGGTTTAATACCTCCTCTGTGGCTGCTTCCAGTTTTCTGTCACACGTTTTTTAACGGATAACGAGATTCCATCAAATAATGATGATGAATATCTAATGTGAAGTAACGGCTAAATTTAGACTCCATCAGCCGGGTTGAAGTTTTTTTTATGGTTGCAGCTCTTGAATTTCAGAAGCTGCTGTTTCTAAATCCGACTGTTGGAATGCAGCCCACAAGAGAACATCAGTGTTAGTTAACTCCTCATCAAGATAATATACATATAAATAAATATCAGAGCCCGTGTTCACTGAATCTGAGGCAAACTGCTTACGTACAATCGGCACATCACAGCGAGCGAAATCGTGGAGATCAAACACATGATTACCTTGTTTAGAGAAGAGGAGTGCGGGAATTTTGCATCAGTATTCCCTTAAATGAGCAGCCAAGTCTGCGCGCGTCAGGCATCTGTTGGCGAGGAGCTTCCAAAGACAGATGTCAGACTGCCTGCCCTGTGTGATTTAGCCCTTTCCCCTCTTTAACTGTCAGCGAACTGCTGACAGAAAATGCAAATAGGTTTTTACCCCTCAGTGACACTTTGAACACACGATACCGCCGCCACCTGTCCGGACTATCACGGTGACACGTTGTCTGGTTCGGGTCGAGCCGACAAAGGTTTACAACACAATACAGTGGTGAGCCAGTCGGAGGGGATGATGCAGCTACTGGTTATGATTTACTTGCACTGTGCAGCCTCTCCTGTCATCCACAGAAACAGATGTCACATAGATCCTACTGACCCTCGGGTTAAACATAGAAAGAGTCCGATGTGATGAGTCTTTGCGAAACCGTTAATGACCTCATGTAGTGACGTGTCCATGTGGTCGACCCCTGTCAGGGTGTCAGCGCTCGCAGCTCCTCACAGGAAGTTTGTGCGAAAGTGTCGTTACATAAAGGGTTTACTGAACGAGGCTTTACATGAGATACAGAAATGGGTGAAACATGTCAGTGTGTGTGTGTGTGTGTGTTGTCCCTTGTGTGTCTGTCTCTTTACACCACACCCATCCATCACTCCGGCCTTTCGCCACTTGGCCAGTTAATTACCTTTTCCTGTTCACTCACGCACAAAAAGAAAACAAGCCCCTTTCAGACTGTTTGGACAGACTTCATTCTCTCTCTCTCTCTCTCTCTCTCTCTCTCTCTCTCTCTGTCTCTCTCTCCCCCTTTTTCCAACATCTCTCTCTCTCCTATGTGGACCCAAGGCAGCCTTCACTGCCGCTTTCATCCACTCTGGATGCGGTATAGTGTTGGGAGGTCAACGCTGGACTTGAACGACTGCGACGTCTTCATTAGATGAACGGTCTCTACTGACACAGATTTTAGTGATGAAACAAAGCACTTGCTCTAAATGTTTTCTCCTTTCCTCCCCTTCAGATATCTTGTTCTTCTTCCTCATAGTTGCAGCGCAGCAAGTCAGACAGCGACGTCCTTCTTGTTATGCTGTCCACACCAGTAATATGTTAATGTACTGTATATATTCACTGAGAGCTAATTGCAATAGCTTCTTCTGGGCTCCCCACACACACACACACACACACACACACACCACCACCACCAGACTCGGCAATGGAAACAAACCAAGATGAGGAAATGATGAAAAATTCAACAGGCAAGCTGGAGAGACGGGAGGCAGGTGGAGCTGTAAACTACAGGTGAAGGGAAGGACAGGAGGGGGGAGGGGAGGAGGAGGAGGAGGGGAGGGGAGGTTGAAGAGAGGGCAAGAGGGTTAAAAATCCTCTGGCACGTTCTCAGAATGCATAGATGATGAAAAGAAGAGATTAATATAAATCTGTTTGTGCCTCCTCCTCCTCTTCCGCTTCTCTTAAAGGGAATCATGTTATAAATCATAACTGCTTGTATGTGAAAGAAAATATCTGAAATAATTAAGGTCAGAACAAAGATTCTCTCTTCCCCACGTCTTTCCTACGATGTGACACTGCAGCAGTATTCCCAAACAATCCACTGGAGCTTGTTGAGAGATCTATTTTGGTCCAAGAGCCCACTTTAAAACACTCCCAGTGAGCACCAGGATCCTGATACAATAGTTTCCTCCAGCAGCTCCAACCGGCACTTCAAACCCCCGTTCAGTCTGAACACGGTGATGACAGCCACCTGCTTCTCCTCTGTCTGAACTGTCACACCGAGAGTGATGAATTCACTGGAGTTTGTTCAATGTGTGTGTGTGTGTGTGTGTGTGTGTGTGTGGGGGGGGGGGGGGGGGGGGGGGG
>CAAKHC010013226.1:0-14358 GCA_901007825.1 Macroramphosus scolopax
CTGACTCGAGTGGCTTCCAGTTCAGGAAATAATAACTCCCATCGTACATGCATGTGTGTGTGTGTGTGTGTGTGTGTGTGTGTGTGTGTGTGTGTGTTCCCTCTAATCCCCGGAGCCCGTAAATGTAGCTTGACTCTTCTTCACACGGACCCAAACAGACCACTCTTCTAATGATAACAATAAATTAACTTTCCGTGCTCCACTGAAGCCCGTAAATAATTAACTGGTTTGTTGAACGGGGCGGCCGGTTTCTGTTTTATTGGTGACCAATATGCTTCCCGCCCCGGAGAGTGTGATCAGATGCTGCAGCCTCAGCACTCACAGGCTGCTCCGTTCAAAGGATTCGGTTGGGAGGAGCCGAGACCTCCGACGACGAGTCGGACGGGTCAGGTGCTGTTCTTCCAAACACCCAAACAATCAGAGAAACACTCCGTTTAGGCGACACCTTTGAGGTGAGGTTAGTCGTTTTCTCGCCGTGGCCTTGGCAACAGCAGACCAAAGAGACACGCGGTGGTGCTCTCTGAGAGGAGCTGCAGCCGTGCACCCAGGTGAACCCTCACGATTCACTTCTTCACAAAGCCCTCAGAACCGGTCCTCCTGACTCTGCAGGCTTGATGAACCAGACGAGCCGCTGCTGCGCACACACACTTGTGTTTGTCATTTCACCGAGAGATCCCGAATAAGTGTTCCATCCTCGCCGCCTTCTCCCTCTATTTCTTATCATAATAACAAAACAGAACAAGTTAAAAGCCTCTTTTTTTTCTCCATCTAATAGCTTCCTACGTTGGAAAACGGTCCGTCTCCTCCCACACCGGTCTAATGTAAACTATTAGATTTTACAGCCCCGTCGGGAGGAGCTTTTCTTGCAGAGACTTCTTGTAGATTTTCTCCAAAATTCTTCTCTCCATCAGAGAAGCTTCGGTAGCTGAGAGCACACTGCTTTCAAAACAACACACTGAAAGGGTGATGGGATTCGTCTTAAGAGCACACGAGGGCTGATGGATGTGCTCCTCCTAATACCGTCCTGGTACGACAAATATCAGCTCTGAAAGCACCGCCGGTGGACCAACTACATGGAACAGCTGCTTGTTCTGCAGCTGAATAAATATCCTTATCTTATAGAAGATAAGAGATCTGTTTGTTCTCCTGTCATGTCGTCGTCAGCCTGAGCCGCCCCGGCGATGCTCCGGTCCGGCGTCCCGGTAGATAAATAATGCAGCGAGCTGCAACGGGACCCCGGATGGACGGACGCCGGCGTCACCGCGAGGGCCCGTGTCAATTAATGTTATGTGACGAGCGGACACGGCCCAGAACTCGGCCTTCCTGAAACCTTCCGCCGTTCGCTTTCATCAATAATGGAGCGGAATATGTCTCATTACCGAGCCGACACCCCGGCTCAGGCCGATCGCGGGCCCCACCTCCTCCCGCGCGTCCACCTCTCTAATAACGTTCTCCCTCTTTGTCCTCCCCTTCCATCTCCCGAGTTCAGAGAGTCAGCTAATCCCGTCTCTTTCCGAGACGTTCCGTTAGCGACGTAGATTCTATCGGGCCTCAATAGAATCTATAAATACTTCCCGTGGTTTCGTTTCACTCATTAGGCCGCGGTAGCAGGCGCTGTGGGTGGAGACGGGGGGGCAGGGGTGGGACGGGTGAGGTGGCGGCGGTGAAACGGTTGACAGAGGTAACGAAGAGTCGGCAGAATTCAAGTCAGCGAACAGATAATATCCATGCAATTATAGCGAATGTGCTTCTCTTCTTCCTCCAGCTTCATCCATATTCCTTCTTTCCCCCCCTTAAAAGTCCAATCTATCTTTCAGCAGTTCCACACCCCCTCCTCTCCCATTACCCCCCTCATGTCAGGCAATAGCTGTCAATATGATTTATCATTGACGCCAACGGTTGTCCGACTGTGAAGGCTGATTAGATGACCATCCTGCCGATGCGGCTGCAGTCTGCGGGAACCTTCCTGTCTCTTCATGTGTCACTCAGTGTTGCAGCCACAGCAACAAAATAATCTGGATTAGGACAGCGGACTTCGGTTCGCACGACATTTGATTGCAGGAAGTCACGTTCAATTATGCAAATGTTCTAACCTGCTATTCATCTGCGATGCAGTCGAGCCTTCAAAGCATCGTATATATATTTGATGGCTGCACATGTGCAGGAAGTGTCGCTGCGCTTCAGTGGTTCGGCTCCGACCTAATAGACGGATGCATCTCCATCGGTGTTGCTGATTCCAGGTCAGATCCGAGTGGTCCTTCGCGGTGAGACGCCCCCGGGCTCACGTCCGACCCTGCTCTCCATCTACATGCTCCCTCTCGGCCACCTCGTCCACCGACACGATATCAAATTGCACGACGATCGTATCTGTTTAAACTGTGACCCTGAAAAACAATTTCAGATCATTGCCAATCTATTATATCGCTTGAACGACATCCGCAAGTGGATTTTCTGCAGTTAAATGATGATAAGACGGAGATTTTAATCGCAGGTCAAGATAAAGTTAACAACCAAATTTCACAAAGTCTTAGTTCGCTATCTCAGCTATCAACCGAGCGTTGATGGAAGGAGATCAGAACCTCACAGCAGACAAACATGCTAATTAAATGACGCCTCGGACGCTGTTTCCAGTTCTCTTTATGCTCCTGTGGTTTCATCTTGTGTCAACACCAGACTGCCGCACGAACGCATTCAGCGACAAATGTCTATAAGTAAATCCAGGATGCAAACAGAGCCAAACACTCCGAACTGGAGGCGGCGGCGGCGGCGGCGGCGGCGAGGGATCTAAAGATGCAGGGCAGCGGCTCCCCAGCACCGCGACCGACAAACACCGATCTGATTACTTTGGTGTCAGGAGATTAAACGCTAATCAAAACACAGTTGCGAATATTGTAGCCAAATACGCCTTTTCAATAATACACACTTCTTCTTCTTCGGCTCCAAGCAGAGACGTGCAGCAGCCTCAGAGAGCTGCCGGCGTGTCTCCGTGTCGCGTGTCACGTGTGTTGTGTGGATGACGGTTCGTGAGCGTCACGACGTGTTGGAACTTTTTTAATCACGGCTCCGAGAGAAATAAAAAGCGATCATATCAGTAAACCAGCTAATTAACTGGCTCCTGAATACAAGGCTTACTCCATCACTGTGCACCATTAATACAGCCGCCCCCCCCCACACACACACACACACACACACACTCACACACACTCACACACCTCACTCATTCCCATTTAAGTCCCTTAATTGTTTTTGTGACCTCCACGTGCAGCGACCCGTCACATGGCCGCTGCATCCTGAAATGAATGTCCATATTTGCCTTGTTCCCCCGCCATGCGAGTCGTTACGTGGGCGGTTGGAGCGGCTTTCTTATTCTTCAAGGGGAAGGAGGACGCAGGAACACACACACGTATTTATAAATAACGTGGATGTATCGTAGCGCATTAACTAGAAAGCCGGGTTGACAAATCAATTTATTTTTAGGACAATTAATAGTTAAGACGTGCAGAAGAGAAATTGAAAGTGCTTCATGAATTCTGTATTCCTTGTTATGAAGTGCATAGTGGGCTCAAACGTACCCATAATGCATCTGGTGCACAACCGATGCGGATGTGGGAGAAGCAGCGGGGAAGTTACACTCGATGTCAAAGAGGAAATGCAACACAATGACGTTCTGTTGTGATAGTTTACTTTTCTTTAAAGACGTAAACATTCACTTCCAGCTCCGGTCAGAAAAACCTCTGGAGAGGAATTAGACACAATGAGCGCTGTCACTGCGTTATCTATCTATCAGACATCCGGACTGATTTACCTTCCGTCTTACTCTAACATGCGGGAGGAAAAAAAAAAAGGCAGATCAAAGCAAATCTCTGGAATGGAAAATTACACGAACCATCACTGGCAGGAGGCAGAAAAAACAGAAATAAGTGCAAATTCCTGTCCTTGTAATGCTGAGTGGCGGCTCCCTCAGAGGAGAACGGGATTCTCTCCTCTGCACGATGACACTGAGACCTGTTGCACGGCTACGGCATTAACGTGGACGGGGACATTAATACGGGCGGTGAGTCGACTGAGACGCTGCAGCCATGTGGAGGAGATACTGATTACAGCAGCTGCAAACAGATAGAACACAAAGGGAAGAACTGGCTCGGCCGTATTGGTCCTGCTTCTGTCGTTATAGTTCCCCGGTTTATTTTGTACTTTACTTAATCTGGACAAACATTTTACGATTGTAGAAATGTTGCTGTCGAATTCCAAGAGAATCTACAGTCGTCCCTCAGCTGGTCGGGAGCACACACACACACACACACACACACACACACACACACACACACACACACACACACACTGCACATCGCACAGCAGACGACGCACGATGAAGCTAAAATTTGGTCTGACTTTAAAGTGCATCATCATCATCCAGCGTGTGCCCACCTTCTCCCCTCCTCCTCCCTGACAGATGTGTTTCCTCGCCTCTCGAGCTCTCTGCTCCTGTGATTACCTGCCCTGCATGTGTCCCGGTTATACTTCCCTCCCCGTGTATTTAGACCGAGTGTTTCCCCCGTTCCAGAGGTGCTGCGGAGCCGGTGACCCGAATGTTTTAAATGTCAAATGAAAGACTCCATTTGAAGCAGGTGTGTTAGAGGTGGGAAACATCTGGAACACGCAGGTGACGGGACCGGAACTCTTCCCTGTTCTGGTACGTCCGTGTCCAGTGTGTTCATCTCCCCAGACGTCTTGTGTCCGGGTCCAGTCCATCACACATCCGTGATGACCTTCAAACAGCTCCTGCCGTTACACTAACCTGGCACCTGATTAAGCCTTTGTCTCATAGATCCGGCTTTAGTAATCTCAATACATCTAAATTTAATTAGGAGATATTCCGTCCTATCACAAGGGGGCTGCAGGAAGTGATGAAAATATCTCATGTCTGAACAAAAGCTCATTAAACTGAGTCCTGGACGCTCGTTTCAACCTTTTCAGAAGCCGACTCGATAATGGGAAGATGCAGGAGCTCGTGGTGGAAACACCTCCTGTTACTGTCTGAGGTCGAATCCTTCAGCAGCGTTCACCGCGCGACAAATATACATCGAGCCTGACGCCCCTGATCCCTCCCTCAAGTCCGGGTCGTACCGGACTCGAACCGACGACCCCGGATGAGAGCGGCAGGTGTGCTGCTGAGGAGAATGAAACAAGCCCGGGGCCACCGGGGAGTCCTGCCAGCAGCGTGACTGATTAATGTGGCCACCGTAACGTCAGCATAAGTTGCTCTAAATTGAATTTTCAATATGTCAGCCTGTCAAATTAATACAGAAACGTGAACGTTTTTCTGCTCTTTTCAAGTCCAAAAAAACAAACTGTTCCAGGCTCTTATCTGCGGCTCTCCGCGAGCCTTCAGACACACGAGTGTCTGACTCCGTTCCCCCTCCAGGGCCCGGCTGCAGGCCGGCTCTCAGTTTGTCACCACGCGTTGCAGGAACGTGTCTGCGACATTTGAAATGGTCCAAAGTCCTAAATCCGGTTTACAAATGCGAATGAATCTTGTAATCTGTAATTCTCGGTCCTCATCTCGGAGCGAGGTGGGAGCTTCTTTTCAAATGTTAGACAAGGTTTCATAAGAGAAGTCTGGAACAGACGGATGTAAATAAGAGATTCTTTAAATCCTGCAGGCTGATCCCAGCTTAGGAAGGGATCTTCTGCCAGCTCGGCAAGATGTCTTCATGTTGTATTTACATGTTTTCGCTTCATATTTCAGGAAATATCACAAGGACCTTTCTGGGCAAATGAAGGCAAATACATGAAGTCATACGGTTCCAGTAGTGTAGAACAGAAGAACTGTTTCATGTGAACATTATACAACATGAACATTCATCTTCTCCGTGTTCTGTAAGACGGTTTGGATTTTCCAAAACACACCAAGTGCACTGCATTGGAACGACTGCTTCCATCGTCCCTGACAACTGAATCATAACACCAGCAAACATAATGATTAGAAAATCTCTTTCACCTGAGTAATCAATATTTGATCCTCACTGAAGGTGACACGCAGGTGCAGGTTGGATTTAATTAGAATACAAATGATACCGAAGCTGCTACGACGTCATGCAGCAGCTCTCACTTCGCATTGAGCCTGAACGCACCCACATGAGGGTAGAAAGTTAAATGGAGCAAAACCCTAAACTGAGTCGAGGAAGGAAATAAAAGAAAACATTAATCAGTGTCTCTTGCTGAAAGTAGAACACCCAGTGTGGCAATTACTATAGAAACATTCCTGGTATACTGCATGTCTGCAGCGGTGATAAACAGCTGTAATTCACTTAATGCACATAATAAAATGTTACATAATGTCGGTGCTTCGTGCAATAAAAAGAAAACTTCCTTGTTTCTGCACCCACACTCAGCGAGTCGGGCGCTTGTCTTTTTAAAGCACTTTTATTCTTGCACTCTGTGTGATTGTTTGCTTTAAATCTGCAGCAAACGGGACTAATGTAAGGTTGGTTAATGTATATGCTAATCAGCAGGGAATTACGTCCCCCAGCTGAATATCTGCATCGGAAACAGACGCGGTTCTACAAAGGAAAACAAGGGAATTGCTGCATGTTTTTTAATTTGTGTAGGATCATATTTATTCTTTTATAATTATAGTCAGCGGGGTCGGCGATGGGACGCTTCGTTCGCTGTGCATCTGTAATTGTCATTAATTCCGGGAAATAATGACCCGATGCTTTGCAACAGCCGGAGAAAGATAACGGGAGCTGTGCAAATTACCGTGAGCTGGTGTGTGTGTGCAGGTTAGGGGCCGTGTGTGTGTGTGTGTGTGTGTGTGTGCAGAGAATCGTATTCGCCTCCCGTCTCTCTCACACAGATTTTCCTTTTTCTGACTTCTTTACACGACGAAGTCTCTTCCTGTCACCGGCGGTGAAATATACTTTAACAGTTGTCACCATTGCCAGAAGACTGTCGCCACACGCCGAGCACTGACTGAACTGGAGCATCGTTTGACCTTGAAGGAAATAAAAATGACAATGTATGCTGTTCCTCTCAAACGCGCCGGGGGTTTTTTTTTTCAGCCGACTCAAAATTCATCGGAGCACACGTCCCCAAAAAAGGTTAAGAAGAAACGTTTGCATATGTGAATAGTCAAAACCTAACATTGTCTTCGGAATGTCTTCTTCCAGGTCGCCCAGCCTGGGGGAGAGGACCGCACCTTCTGCAGCCCACGTCTGCACAGGTGTGTGTGTGTGTGTGTGTGTGTCTGGTAATATGTGATGCCTTCAGGGTCCCTGTGCCACCATCCGCTAAATTCAACATCTATCTCCCCTCTGCTCTCTAATAGGGGCCCACTTCTTCTGGGCGGCTCCCATCCTCAGCGCAAACACCGCCCGTGAGCGTCAGCCGGGGGGGTAGGGGGGGTGTTGGGCTCCCTAAAGCCCAGTGCAATTGCCCTGTTATTGTCTGCTCATCCACTGCTCAGAGGGTGGCGGGTCGAAGGAGCTGTGAGCACTCTACATCCAAGATAATGTAAATTGACAGTGAGCCTCATATTAAATTCTGCTCTCGGACGGCGGGACAGAGAGCACATTCAGCCAACTGTCCTCGCCGCGTGATCACTTTTAAATTGAACATTTTAATGCGAGCCGGAGCAGATCGGGAGAGACTGAGCAACCTGCTGAATGAGGTTCATTAAATTAATTCATCATAAAGGTTCTTTATAATACTGCTTGTATTATACAGCCTATGTGTCCCTTTCAGCCCTGATTGTCCTCAACTGCTGCAAAATAGTTCTGAATACAAACAAAATTAAATAACGTGTATTATTATTATTATTTTAAATATGATATACTATTGCAAAGTTAACTTTTAAATTGATTTTTTTGCAAAGTAAAGCTGATTATTAAGTTGAAGGGAAGTCTTTGTCTTTGATTGGCTGCTCCTGATCTGATCTATTAGTCCTGCAGGATCAAAGCGAAGCTGCTCCGCTTCACGTTCCTCTAAGTGCACGTAAATCCTTT
Organism: Macroramphosus scolopax; assembly: GCA_901007825.1. Classification (NCBI taxonomy): domain Eukaryota; kingdom Metazoa; phylum Chordata; class Actinopteri; order Syngnathiformes; family Centriscidae; genus Macroramphosus; species Macroramphosus scolopax. Next base: position 8,007 of record CAAKHC010013226.1, read on the forward strand.
TCTAAATGTGTCCCGTCCCGCTCGGCTCACTGGATTCTACCATTCTAAAATGTCATAATTCCTACAGTTACGGCTCATTATTGTTCATTGCTGGTATTACATGGGCAGGAGGCTTTGATTTTGTGAAGTTTTTTGGTGGGTTGAAAGCCGGAGGTGGAACACGGTGTATCGCCGGAGGGCGTCGGGCTCAGAGAATATGAATGGTCCTCTCATATCGGGAACTGAAGCTGGGACATCTACGCTCGCAGCCTTTTGACCAGGACCTCATTAATCACACTCCTACACATGACACGGAGTAATTACCCTCTAAGAAGACATATACTGACACACACACACACACACACACACTGTACATAACACAGTTCATGCACACGGCATGTGAAAGTGCGCATAAATTGGCAGAACGAATGACAATGAATTACATTTATACGAACATATTTCTAAACGGTGCACTTTGGTTTGAAGCCTGCGAACGTCTGACTGGTTACACACACACACACACACACACACACACACACACGAGTGCAGGCGTGTATATACACAGAGCGAGTTTCAAGGGTAGATCCTGCCGCACAGAGGAGTGCGTTTTGGAGGTGTTGGCCAGGTCATGGATCCCTCCTGCCCGGGGAGGGAGTCAGTCTGTCTAGGCATGATGAAATCCTCCACCTGTCCTCATTCATCAAACCCACTACATATATTAATTATCACAAACCTTCAGACTAACAGCAGAGGACACACACACACACACACACACACACGCCCCTGTCCCAGTCAACTCCCCCAGCAGAGACCGCTCCATCGGACCTCCACCGCAGCGCGCCGGCCTGATCATCTGTTTCCGTAAATCCTGTGTTTCCTACGACTCTGCATAAATCCGTCCGTCCGCCTTGTTTGCGCCGTGTCGATCCATCCTGATGCTGTTTGTAATTGCCTTCGGCGCTATAAGTCAGCAGAGAGTATATTCAGAGCACACCTAGATATCTGTTATTGCTGTTAAATGATTTATGACAGGGGACCGACAATTCTCAGCCCCAGTTCTACGTTTTGAAATCGGCCTGAACAACAGAAGCTTCGCCCGGTTCGCAGTCAGGCCGACGCCTCTGCTGCGCCTGAAGCCATGTAAAGACACACGTGACAGCCTGACGTCAGCGTGACGTATTCGGCCACAATTAATATGAACATCCAACGTTATTTATCTAACAGAAAGAAGACAAAATCATTATTCTAATGTAGTTATTAAAGGTGGAGTCAGTGATTCTGATCCAATAAAGTTTTTTCAGCGAATATCTCGTCATGTTCCAACAGCTGTCTATGAAGTGTGTTGCCTTGAATAAAAATGTTGGTGTCCGTACACAGTTCTCGCTCTGTAAGTTAGAAACAAACAAGGAACCTCCCAACATTATGGCAGCCAATCAGCTGCAGGGGGCGTCTGTGCTCGCGCACTTCTTCTGCCTTGGAATTACACATATTCCTCCTCAATTTCAAGACTTACGTCGCTCCTCTGTTTTGGAGGGTAAAGTTGAGGCAACTTTATCATACAACCACCGAGATCTCTTAAGAATCAACACTGTCTTTGTCTGCAAGCAGATACCAGCGGAGATTACGAAGAATTCGAGTAAAGAGACTAAAACTTCTTGCAAATGTTTATCTCTTTGCGAAAAGACGACAGAGTAACGTTGCAGCACGACACCAACTGTTACATTCTGACTCAGATCAACACACCACGACCACAATAATCCAGTTGGACCTAGCATGCCGCCATCTGCACTGCGAACCCGGTGAGGTAGCCTTTGTCTGTCTACAACCGTCAAGGACAGACTGCACTTTGCACACCGGTGCAGAAGAACCGGCTGAACTCTCCAACTGTCCAATGTGCCCACACACTTGTCAACACTGTTGTTCTGTTGCTACATGCAGGATGCTAATTGTTTATCCGCTAATTAGACTGCACTGTCACCCTTTCACAGATAGAGGTCACTACAGTACACAGCTATTCAAACGCTAGTGTTCTCTAATGAAGGATTTGTTATTAGTGTCACACTACCACATTATGTATGCATTGTTCATGCCTAAAGAGCAATAAAAACACTTGGTAAAAAATCCTTTTAGTCCTCTGTCCTTTCAGAATTGTCAATGCTTCTCCAAGTAGCACCGACGGTGGATTACAAGTCACAGGTACTGCTGAAGTTACCGTCCATACGCTCGGCATTCTGCTATGATGCTCTTTTGGTCAGCAAGCCTGGCTGATAATGCGGTTGCCACGGCAATGAGCATCCATGGAGCTTTTGAAGGAGCACTCAAGGGAGTTTGTTTAGCTGTTGATTCAATCAGTGAGAACTCCTTTATGAAGTTCATGTAAAAGAAATCATAAAACTCTCAACACGGCCTTCACAATCCTCCAAAGCGCATCAGTCTTTCAATAGATCACTTTGTCCGACCAAAAACAACGAAATACCGCGTATCAATTTAAGAAGTGGAGGCAGATGAAGCATTTTCCTTTTATACATTTTAAATAATACATTGAATCAGAATAGTTGTAAATGAATGTTCAGTCCACCTTCAGTTCTGCTGCAGCAGCAGGTGGTGAGACGTTTCCCAGCAGCCTCTGCTCTCGTTGTTCCAACACTAACAACACAATGACTCTGTCGTCGGGATCGTCACAAACAAACTGCCTAATCTCACCACTTCCAGATTTAGTTCGTCCTCGGGGCTCCGTATTTCCTGCGACTATCTAGCGTACAAAAAAAAAAAAAGATGCTAACGTTTTGGTAACCTGTCATCCTGCCAGATTATCGGATTTGGGGATTTGCGGAGGGGAAATTGTGAAGGCGAAACAAATTTAGCTTAACAGCTCCGTACGGCCGTGGGTTCCTTCAAGGGGTAGGAAGGCTCCTCGGTCCACATCCTTAACGTAACTTACAGTCTGTTCATTTCGCTACGCGAGGCTTTATGAGGAGCTCCAGCCGACGACACTCATCCCCCGACGCCCATGAAACGGTGTGTTGGGGGGTCATTCTCAGTAATTGGAAGCTTCTCTTTCAGCCATTTCACTGCTGCTCTCTGCTGCCCCCCCGTCTGCAGGTGACATCATTCTCACCTGTGCAAGCAAACTGAATTACCGAATCCCTCAAATTGGAAACGTTCTTGGCATGCGTCAGTTGTCAAACCCCCTCCTCCCCCCGAGATTCAGAGAATCCCCCCCCCCCCGAGCCTGTCCTTAATTGGAAGGAGATCATTATTCCGAGCGTGGCTCTCTAATCTTTTTCTAAGCATTTTATAGTAAGACGGAGAGCATCTTGTATCTGCAGAGAGCCTCTCTGAAGCCATCAAGATTAAAGTCCCCTAAATGACCGTCTTTGGTCCTTAGTCGAGACGTCTCCCCTTTAATCAGACATCAGTCCTCATTGCTCCCCTGTTCCTCTGACACCAGTCACACAAGCGCCCGCCGAATCCCCCCGAACTACCGGCCAATTAGAAGGGACACGTAGGAGATTAAAGCATCGTTATCGCACCATCCCGAGCCATACGTTGAAACCAATTAATGACGCCGACCCTCAGGACGGGGGGGGGGGGGACGCCCCTCCTCTCCTGCCCAGAGCAGAGCGAGAGCGAACACGGGGAACAGTCAGCGTTGTGTGAAGGCGGCGACAGACAGACACCGGGACAGTTAATTGATCTTCATTATGTTAATTACGGCTGTGATGTGGAGCGGGGAATGAAAAACGGGTCGCACTGCTGTGCTGAATGTACCCTGATAAGCTTTCTGCTGACCTTGAATGCAGCATAGAAAGTACTGAGTGGATGAGATAGTTTGGTGATCCGAAAGGTGATTGTTATATCTGAGGCCGCACTTCCTCCCTTTATGGATTCGACTTGTCTCCTTCCTGCTTGACGCACCTTCTTACCTCATCGAACTCAAGCATGCATGCGTGTCTGTGTGACTTCGTCCGGTGCACGGACGGGTGCGCCGTCAGCAGGCCGGGCTCTGCCCTTGCATTTTAATAAACACCATCTGAGTCGGCGAGTTGTGTATAAAATCTGTCAGGAAACTGCCTGCCGCTGATCCCGGGACTCTGACCTTTGTCCGCAGGGAAGCGGCTGACGGGACGTCGCGGTGACAGCGTGTCTCCCCCGTCGATCCCGCACGCTGATGCGCCTCACGCCCTTGTCTCTTTCTGCTTGCAGCTCGAACGGCCGCTTAGCCCCGTGCATTGGAAATGAGATGCGGCGCCTTGCAGGAAGCGAGGAAGAGTAGCGAGGATGGGATGAACGCACCAGCTCGGGAGATGTCTGTCTCATAGATTGATGCTTCCCCGGATTTTTTTTTCCTCCTTGTTGTCTTGTCAATACTATAAACCTTCCCCTGCTGAATAATTGAGTCCTTCAGCTGCAGAGCCGTGTCAGTCTTTTTATAAAGTGCTTTTATAAAGTTTACACGGAGGCACTTGTGCTTTCAGGGGCGTTTCTCCCCTTCCCCGATAGCTGTAAATCAGTAGATCGTGTTGATAAAAGCCAGCTGGGCTGCAAAATTTTTATCATGAAAATGTCCGGGCGAGACGGTTAAAGACTGCAGGAAGTTTAACCGATGGAACAAACGAGCGTTTGTTTGTTCCTCACAGAGCTGCAGCCGAATTATTTACATGATATTCAAACTATCTGCATGGACGATCTGCCACTTCTAACGACTCATACCAGGAAACAAGGAGAGTAGAAGCCACCTAGGGAAGCTGAAACAAAGGCAGAAGTTCCACCCTAAACATGACAACACCTTCACTTGCGTGATGGGAGTGAACGCAGCATCCTGTCAAAGGCCCCCCGGAGGCTGCGGTCCTGCAGGTGGAGTGGGTGCGACCTCAGTGTTCACAGGATCACACGTCAATAACAACAAAGCATCCATGAGGACACGTTTGTTGTCGTCTGACTGACTGAATCAGCAGCAGTCGACACGTTACGCCCCAAAATAAAAACGCAGTCAGAACAGTGCATCATTGTTCTCCCTCTCACAGACCTGGTTTGGGAAGCTGCAGACATGATGTGACTCTGTGCTGCTGCTGCTGTTAGACACATTCAGGAAACGCTGATTAATGAATATGACCTGATCTGGTAGACATGCACTCGTCCAGACGGTGTGTTGGTGGTATGATGGCGTCTCTCTATAGATCTCTATAAGGCCACGAACATCAAGTATTAGTTTCAGGGGTCTATAAGATGATGTTCCATGACTTGACGGTTTGTTATTTCTTATCATCCCAGCCGTCAGTAAACCTCATCATGTGACTCTGAGAACTCTCCTGAAGCTAATAATCACATTCCAACCTAATTACCGCGAGCTGCAGCATCGTAGGGGTCCATCGGTTAAACACATGCAGGAGCTCTGGTGTGAATGTATTTCTGTGCACAGTTAGAAACGTTCCTGTTGCAGCTCGCTCGGAATGGAAACACACACCGATCAAAGTCAGTGGAGTTAGTTTGTCTATATTGTCTAATTCTATCAGGCTCTGGTATTCCGGTGCAGTGTTTTAATTATTCCAATAACCTTCGAGGACTTGGGCCTTAGGTTGAGACGACAAGACTTCCTTTCTTTTCTTCATTTTAAGATAATTATAAAAAGAGAGAGAGAGAGAGAGAGAGAGAGAGAGAGAGAGAGAGAGTGATCGTTGCCAATATTAGGTCGGAACATTTACCGTTTGCATGAACAAGCTACCAAATAAATCTGTTTGCTACAGAAATATTTAATATTAGCAGCACATGTCACAGCAGGAATCTGATACTTGAGAAAAACTCACCCCGAAGCAACTCATACCATCGCCAAGAGGAGATATTGACAATCGTTTGAAGCGGTCGAGTAGTAAATCAGCAGCAGTTGTGTGTAACGTTGTCGTACCTTGGTTTTGTCGAACAGGGCGTGGTTGTCCAACAGCATCCGCCTCTCTGACCGGGCGAACCTCCTCAGGTCTCTCTCAAACTGCTGTGGAGGAGGATGGATTGACTTTATGTCACGTACATTTGGAGTCATGTTAAACAGATCCTAGACCAAGGGTCTTCAACAGGGGGTCCGGGACCCCTAGGGGGTCCTCAGAGTTACTACAGGGGGTCCGCCAAATCTGTGTGTGAAATTATTTTTTTTTTTATCTTAATCACTTGAACCCTAGCATCCCTTTTTCTGAGGAAAACTTTAGCCAAACATAATAGATCTGCTATTTTTTGGTAAAGAGGCTTGGTGTAGAGCGAAAAAAGAGCAAACCAAAAAAGTTTAATCTGAAACACAATTTTATACAGTATAGAGGGGGTCCCTGCTTCATCTCTATCTCAGCTAGGGGGTCCTTGGCCTGAAAATGTTGAAGACCCCTGC
>CAAKHC010013227.1:0-18305 GCA_901007825.1 Macroramphosus scolopax
CTTTTACCCCTGATGTGATCATTGTTCATTAAGTGTGTGTGTGCGTGTGTGTGTGTGTGTGTGTTTGTGTTCATAGGACACGCTCTGTGTGTGTGGAGTTTTCCCTCTACAACATCAACACCAACCTCTTGGCTGTCTTCTCCTTCCTGTTTGAGTTCCCCGTTTCTGAGCGTGCCCAGTCCGGCCTCGACCTCATTGTCATCACTCTGTGGCCAATCACAGCGCTGGACCTGCAGCTCCTCCTCATGGTAACCTCCCGTATGAGTGATTGCTGCAGATCAGCAAACAGTACAGTGAATAGATCAGTTTAACGTTGTGTGGTTTCCTGATCCCCAGATCATCCTCCTTGCTCTGGTGTTGTACTTCCTGGTGCGGGGGGTTTGGGGCCTCCTCAGAGAGGGCTATGCGTACCTGCTGTCAGCCTGGAGACTCCTGGGCATCTGTAAACTTGCTCTGGCAGCAACCGTATGCGGGCTGCATCTGAGACGCTGCATAATGGCCGAGCGGCAGTGGGGATCATACCTGAAGTACCCGAAGGACGCCTTCACAGACTTCTACCCGCTGGCCAAACAGACTCAGATGTACACAGTCATGTCCGCCTTGCTGTTGTTCATACTGGTGCTCAAGGTGAGAGAGGAAAGCCGAGGACAGTAAACTGTTTACCTGCTGAAGGTTTACTTCAACCTGGGATTTATTTCTTAGTTGTGGCCATCAGATCTGGCAGCTCAACCACTATAAGTAGTCGGATGGCCCAAGACACACAATCAAACCACCAGGCTAACCTGTCTTTTTGTCTGACCTTGTTGTATTGATGTTGGCATGTAACTAGATTTTAGCAGATTATCATGGATTACTTTGTGATTGCTTTGGGGGGGGGCTGTGGCTTAATAAGTGTAAACAGGAAACATCGGCTGAATCGATTCGACGTAATGAGCATAATCCAATCAAGAGCCAAGAACATAAGGCCCTAGATGCAATATGTCTCAAGGATTCATCTAATAAGAGAATCGTTTCTCTTCTGTTTCCTCTATCCGATCATGCAGGCGTCCCATCAGCTGCGGTTTCTCCGAGAGTGGGCCGTGTTCGGCAGAGCCCTGCGCCGCTCAGTCTGGGAGCTGCTGGGAGTCGCTCTGGCATTGCTGCTGTTGGTGCTGGCTTACTCACACAGCGGACACCTGGTCAGACTTCTTACTGCTTTCTGAGCCTCTCACACACAAACCGAAACATAATTTAAAGCTGTACGTAATCACGTAATCAGAGAACTGACCTTCACTGACAACATAAAGCTGTAACATGAAGTACTAGAAGTACTAGAAGTGCTGACCTCCGCAAGAAAAAATGCATTGAGACCAGAAGGCTACATGTACACGCCTGGTCAGTTTCCTCTAATTCAGCAAATCAAAGAATGATGCAACTTTGTGAAGCAACGAAAAATACAGCTTCAATCACTGAAGCGCAGAAAAGCCTTGTGCTGTAGGTTTAACATGCTTCTGCATCAACGATCTTTGATTTGTTCACTGTATTGTAGAGAGACGAGGACATGTCCGTGTCTTCTTCCCACAGGGACTCGGAGTCTGATGAGATTCACCAGTTTATGTGGAAATAAAAACCACAAGGCAGATGTGCATGTGATAGTTCAGCATATAGTTGTAGGTTAATACGGTGAGAAATATGTGAATGATAACTACAAACAGGGTTCGTTCTAGTGTGTTGTATTCATTGGTATTTATCTGCATCGGTTGTTTATTTAATCCTTATGTTACTCTCTGTTTCGTTGTCTTGGTCACTACAGCTCTTTAACTCGGTGTTTGACGGCTATGGCAGCGTGCGCTCCGCCTGCCTGTCTCTGCTGGGGGCCGGCGGCCGCGGCCTGCTGACTGGTCCCTGTAGCACCGTCTCCTCACTGGCGTTCCACACCAGCTTCGCCATACTTCGGTTGGTGTTACTATGGGTGGTCACCTCTGTTTTACTGAGGAACTACCGCCGCGGGCGTGCAGAGCTGTACCGTCCAGCTGTGGATCTGCAAGACTACGAGATGGTTGAGCTGTTCCTCAGACGACTCAAAATGTGGATGGGACTCAGCAGGGCCAAGGAGGTACTGAGACTGTTTCATATCTACAGCTGTGACTAACTCGTCCTCAGTAGTTTAGCCTTTATTCATAAAGATTTGGCCGATTTTGTAGATTTTCTAAAAAAGACGGGTAAGATAACAGAAATGTGTCAGTTGTATTTAGAATTGAAGAATATACAATCTTTGCTCAAAATCCTCCCTCTTGTTTTTCCCTCTTTACTTTCATCATCTTAGTTCCGACACAAGGTGCGTTTCGAAGGCATGGAGCTGCCACCATCCCGCTCGTCCTCCACCAGTGACTGTAAGTCCCTCTGCTTGCCACCGCTGGACCGTCCTGACTCCCCTCCCACTCTGGACAATGTTGATGCTGGGTCAGAGGCGTCATGGTGCCCGGCCGCCTCCAGCCCCTGCAGCCTGACTGAAGCTCCAGGGATAGGCCTGGGTCTCGGGCTGGGCCTGGGACTGGGTCTCGGCCCTGGTCCCGGAGTGGTGGTGGGAGGTGCCAGCTGGAGGGAGAGAGCAGAGACCGAAGCCTCGCTGAGGAGACTGCTCCCCACCCTGGATGCTCTTCTTCAACAGCTTGACCGTGTCACCATGGCAACAGAGGATCTGTACCACATGGAGTGTACAATGGAGCGAGCTCAGAGGAAAAGGAGGCGTAGAGGGAGAGAAGGGGCAGTTGTTCAGGGGGGGAGGAGGGGAAAAGGAGAGGAAAAAGACTCTGGATGGAGAGAACGAAAGGCTGGCAAAGAAAAGCACAAAGCAGGCAAGAAGGGGAAAAAAACTGATAAAAGCAATCTTCCAAAGGATTGTGGGAAGACTGCTACCAGTCCCAAAACTCCCGTAGCTTCAACTGTTCCATTTTTAAAGTCCAGGCCGACCTCTGCCTCTAATCACACCCCCGCTCCTCAATCATCCGCCAAGTCATCAGTCAGTACACCTCCGCCCCCGCCTGTCACCGATAAATCTGCCTCTGAAGCTTCCTCTCTCCCGGTGTCAACAACAAAACACCCACTTCTCATATCCAACCACCAAAAACAACCACTGGGCTCCCATGTACCCCCGCACCGACCCCTTCTTTGCCATCTGCTCCTGCCCCCATGCCCATCAGCCGGGAGCCCTCTACAGAGAGAGAGACTCTACCCTCCTCTAGCCTGTTCAACCACCCGGCTCACACTACCACCATTCCCACACACAAGCGGAAACGCAAGCCCCCACCCCTCAAAAACAAGGTGCACCCCAACTTAGACAGGCACGGACCTTGACATTTTAAAACCTGAGGGGCCACCTTGGATGGACGGACAAGCAGAAAAAAAGCGGAGAGGAAGTGTTGGGTTGAGGACGAGAGGTGGACGGGGGCAGCTGGTTTGCCTCCCGCCCCCTCTCTAAACTCAGGGAGAGGAAATAACAGTTAGAAACATGACAGGAGAAACGCACAAGCGGGGACATGAATAATCACAGACAAGCAGTTTGGATTAATGAAATATGAACAGAAAGCAACAAGACTTTGACCTCTACATCCCGTCAAACAAGGTGCAGGTCACCAGATGTTAACCAGGTTGAGGTCACCGTTGGTATTCTTTACCACCCCCCCGTGAACCAGAACTGCCCCCTGATCTCATGTGACCCTGGAGGTCATATTGGGTTTCTGACAGAAGCACAGGAGCGTGCTGACATGGAGGACTAACCGACTGAAAGCAGACGATGCAAACAGTCTTTTGTTTATCTCAGAAAAAAACTTGTGTATTTCTCAGTTATGTTGTCCGTCTACATATTTTTATACGAAAGCAATAGTTGTGTTCTTCGGTCACCATGGGTACTTGTGGCCTGTCTGAAAAAAGGTAATGTTTTTTACGAACCCAAATTTGCATGCAGGCACTCAAAGATACCTGCACATGCAGATATACACACATAGAAGTAACACTGTAGGCACAGAGGCGCTAATGGTTATATGTCGTACATTACACAAACACACGCGGCTGCAGGGATCCCAGCAGCCAGTTCTTCAGGGTACAAATATGACTGTCCTCTCCAGAATTGACCCCGATGGAGAAATGAAGATGGAGGCAAAGATAGCGGGAAGTCATGAGAAGTGACAAGAGGGAGTAGCAGGTGATCTTAGAAGAGGGATTCAAGTGCAGGTGAGATGGTTGCCGTTGTAGATCAACGCGAGGAAACAGAAAAGATTCGCCTTCACTCACTTTACATTTACACCAGTTCTCCATTATAAAGCTAGAACGACTCCCTCTCTTGTGTTCAATTTAGTTGTGATGTAAAAGCACTTTTGTTAATGTAGATTGTTTTTGTGGGAGCGTGTCGTGTTTTCTGAAGTAATAAGCTTGGTACCAAAGCCAATAGAGGAAGCTTCACTCAAACTGTATCCGAACTATAAACGTTGCCAAAGCTTTTCGCAGCATTTATGCATCCTGAGTTGTACCATGCCAAGTGATTAATTAATTTGTTTTGTACTTAGCACTTTATTTTCTAACGAAGCTGATATCCAAGGCCATATTTAACTCTTGTGTCAAGTTTTCATTTCCTACCGTAACAGCTACATCACAGAAATATACTAGGAAGTATTATCAAGGTATTGAAGCAGTAGCTAGCAGTTCTTTTGTCTCGTTAACATGCTTGTCCTTTTCTGATCAACATATGTACTTCCAGTAGGCTAATCTCAGGGAACCCACCCTTTCCTCAAAACCAAAAACTGGCGTCCAAAAAGGTGTTGTCAAAAGGAAACTCTGTATTTTGTGGTGCACTCATGCCTCTTGCCCGTCTGAACAGAGTCCTTCTGCTTGCAGCCAAAAAGTGGGATGTTTTCCAACTTAAGGACGATAGAGAATCAGTGATGCAGAAGTACCGATGTCACACCGACATGTGATGGTGCCCCTTTTCCTCCCTCGTCCAACACACATCTATTACATGGTGTGGCTGGAGTTTAACGTCAACACCCTAAATGATTCGGACTTTTGTCACCTACTTCTTGCCCAGGAAAATAAGATCTCATGAAAAGGACCCAGCTTCATGTGTGTGTACATTTCTGTATATCTTGTGTTTTATGGTGTACATATTTATGCTTTTCATTATCAGTATTTTTAACGTGCTGCAGCGGCATATGCACAGTTCACGCACTAGTGTTGTAAACCCTCTGTTTTTGATGTCTCGCACGTCTAACTGAAGCACTACAGCCAAAGCTAACAATGTATTTAACATAAATCTTGGTTGGAAATAAGCTTTGGTCCATTCATAAACAACAAGAAGCTCAATAATGAACGCCTCCACCGACCTTTATATTCCTGCCCTGTGTGTACAGCGTGCATCAGGAGGATAGTGCCAAAGCTCACCCTCATGTCATCAAGCTGTCCGTTTGGTACGGTGCATTTTATTTTTAAAACTGGTTCCCGACTTGTCATTGAAAATACGTGTCTTTGCTCATTTGTTTTGTATCTCGTGTATTTTTTGCATTTTGTAGCAATTCTCATGCTTTTGCACTTGACAAAGTTGAATAAAGAGTTTGACAGCTGAACTGTAAATGACAGGGGTTCGTTGTTGACAACATCTCATTCATAGAAAAGACGTTCATAACATTAAAGTGTAGTGCACTTTTTTTTTTTAAAGGAACAAGAGCACAAAACCCAAATTTCAAACTTTTTATGCACTAAAATATCCTGATTAAGTGCAAAGTTTCAGCAAATCATTTCAATCAATAAAGGGAATTGACCTTGTTCACATTTCAAATGTTCATAAAATAAGCCTTTAATATCGCCCTTTAAGCTCATAGGTTCTCTATTACAAAGGCCCAATCAGTTTAAGTCAAGATCAGTGTGTGAACATCATCCTGAATTCTTGCACACAAATGTGAAACTTAATTCACCTCAGCTCGGAGTCACGTGTGCGTTGGTGTCTGCCAGGATGAGAAATGTAATCAAACAAAATCAGTGAAATCATCCACTGTTGATACGAGTCTTTTACGCTGCCCGGGCACTTCTGGGTTTGATGTTGCAGAGCTCTGCTGAAACGACTTGTTCTGCTGAGTGTGTCCTTGGGTCAGCGAGATGCCCGGAGTCGAGCGAGACTGGATGTCTTCATGAGCCTGAGAAAGAGAAAAACCAGACAACAAGTTGGAGCACATTGATCCTTTTTCCTGACACATTTAGCTCGGGATGTGTTTCTTACCCTGGTCCTGATCCTCTTAATGTGGCGTAATCTTGCTAACCACTTGGAGGCATAAGCATCAGAGGGGTTGGCTCGAAACTGATGCACCAAAGAGGCCATCTGGGAAGACACAAAGAGTTAGTGTGTGTGTACAGAGTGAATACGTGGGACGGGGTGTATGAGGAGGACGTAAAGGGACAACTTACGTTTGCATGAAGAGCCATCTGTCTCACCAAGAGTGGAAGGTTGCGGTCTGAAACGATTTTTGCCACAGTTGTATCCACCAACCCCTCCAGGTCTGAAAGAGAGCGAAGGGAAGAAAACAAACGTAAAACGAAACTGAACCTGAAACAAAGACCAGAAAATAACTGCTCAGCTCACCTTTGCGGCACTGTAGGGTGACGAGGTTACATTCATAGTCCAATGGTTTTATAATCACTTCCACGAAGTTAAACTGACCCTGAATGGAAAAAAAAAGACAGAGTTGAAGCACAGAATATTTTGCACATAAACATGCATCTGTGTCTTTACCTTTATGGTGCCCAGTTTGTACTCCTCCCCGGAGTCATTGTACACAACCATCACAAAATCATTGCCAATGTGGCGCTTTTTGTTGCAGCAGCCCTTGTCACTCTCCCTGTTTGGCATCAGTGTGGCGATGTGGAAGATCGCTGTGGAGACACAGGTTCATTCAGACCAGACAGGAAAACAATTCTAAGATAAATCATCATAATTGTCAATCTTTTCTCTGCCTCCCCTCACACACACACACCCTGCATTATGTCGTCATGCCAGCAGTAGGTGAACTCTCCATCATCTCCGTACTGGTCAAGACCTCCGAGGAAGATCTGGTCGGGGTCACAGTCTTTCAGGTGGATTAATTTACCGAGGCCCGTTAGCAGGGCAGCATAGCGGTTTGAACCGTACTCATTTGACAGGATGGCGACCTCGTTGTTCACCTCGAAGAAAGGCAGCAGATGAAGACGTCAAGTCAGAGAATTTGGAAGTTATTTGGCAGCAACTTTCAGTTAAGTTCACAATGATGTTGTTTCTCAGTTTGTGTGTTCTAACCTGGCCGGTGCCGACAAATACCACTCCGATCTTATGGGTGTCATAAGGAGGCATCTGGTCCAGAACCTTTACAGCGCGGTCAATCACCTACCACAGAGCATTCACACTGTTAACAACACGGTCCAAACGCACTACAGCAGACTCATAGCGGGCCAGAGGGGGAAACGGACCTGTGTTTTGGGCAGCAGCAGGGGCTTGTTGGCCTCGTTCCCAAAGAAAGGAGAGTGATACAGCTGAAGGAAGACGAAGCTGGAGTGGAAAGGATAGAAAAAGCGGTGGACACAAGGACGACACTTTAATAGGGGAACATTCATGAATGTCTACATGCTGTAAAGACCGGAAGGAATATTTAGAGCGACACTTTGAGGCTGGGGCATAATGTTCTGGTGATATCTGAACACTGTTTTACCCACAGTTGGTGGTGAGCAGTGCCGGTACCGAACTATTATAGATACAAATATAAGTCGTTTCTAATGTGAACCATACCTGGGGCTCAGTCCAGAGATCTTTTCTGCATTGCTGGGTCCGGGGCGACTGTGGTAAGAGTCCCTCTCTGTCCTCCTCTCTCTCCTGGAGGAGGGGGCTGATACTGAGATGGTGTGACCCCGTGGACGGTGGCCTCCGCCAGGGGATATTGGTCCAGGTTGTGCTGCTGCTGGTGGAAACTCCAACCTCATCCTTGCTCCTCCAAATTGAGATGACGCTACAACTGGGCCTTCACCCGCCTGACTCTGTAGTCCAAGTGTATTAACGTCCCCTCCTATGCTCCCCTCCACCTTGTCTTTCTCAACATGCGGCAGGGCCTGCGGCTTGAGCTCTGAAGGTGATCTGGGCTGCGTTGTGTCTACCAGCGCAGTCTCTGTATCGATAGCAGCTTTGGAGAAGGCTTCGGGTAAAGTTTGCAGCTCCGGAGAGGAGCTGGACTTGTTGAGTCCATGACCCTGGGACTGAGTGTTGGTCTGGAAGGGGAGCTCAGGGCCCTGGCTGCCTGGGGTGGAGGGTCCCAGAGTGGGCTGATCAATGGGAATGGCTCCCTCACTCACTTCCTCCAGAGTAGACTTTTCATCATCTTGACTGGAGGTGGAAGAGGACTGGGGGACAAGTCGGGAGATACGAATATTGGATTGTAAAATAGGAATAAAGACTTAAAAAAAGGACCATTTATGTTTTTGTTTTTAACTTACCCTGCTGAGCATTCCAGAAGTCAGAGTTTTTGTTAGCTTGTCAGCAGACATGAAGATGGGATCCGATGTCATCGGTTCAAACTCCTCGCTCTCGAGCCAATCAGAGGGTGTTTGTGCTGAGGTGACCCCTGACCCTTCCTCCAGCACCACTACAGAGTCTGCAACAGGACACAGCAACAACCGAGTGGATTTTATCGTAGGTGAACACTAATCGAAGCGCAGCAACCCCCTCACGTAGCACACACAAACAAACACACCACTGTTAGCTACACAGTCAGAGACACAAGCAAACATTACCCAGGTGTTAGAGTCCCACAACAGGCATCCGAGCTGTCAGTAGACACATCAACATCTCACACACATTCTCTCCAAAATGTAAAATGTAGTTTAGAACAATGAGCTGAAGAAATTGTGGCGACATTACACAATGAGATGCATCCGCATTGATCCAACTCATAGGTAAGCAAACAAACATGTCCATGAACACACTCAAATCATGACCTGCAGCCAATCCGACCTATAAACCCTGATCAGAAACACAAGCAGATCAATGTGGGCAGCGTCTCTCCATCATTGGCTTGTATATTACTTCTGTCAAAGCGCATGCATCGATTCGGTCGGCTCGTTGGTTAACTCTCCAACACACAGCAGCCCAGACCTGCCGAGACTCATAGGAGGACAAGAAGATGAAGAAGAAGACTCCAAGACAATCAGATCTCTTTAAATGAAATGAACTGTTGGTCATCAGAACTGCATGAATACATGGATACATCTTCACCACCGTACCGGTCTACCAGTGAGGCAAAGAAGAGCATATTAGTGGTCTGAGGTCTGGACTTTCCTGTTTACAACATCAGAGGGGTTAAAAGGTCAACCTGGGAGTATATTTCACAAACACAAGAGTTAAAATCACTGGATGATTAGCAGGGAGCAACTTATTACGGAAGAGGACAGACAACAAACTGATTCATCTTTAGGTGTCAGTGGACCGACCGATCGGAGTGCAGACATGTTTTCAGCTTCACTCTGGGGACCGTGTTAACAGAGGACTGACCCAGACGACTTGCACAACCATGGACAAAAACAGCATGTCCTTCACACCACTGAGCTGTCTGTGACAAATGTACAGGAAGCACTTCCAAAAGTAGTTTTAGCGTACTATCGCTTACAATTGAGTATTTTGGGGTAATAGACCTATTCGCCTTCCAAGAGTTTGATAAGAGGATCGATATTACTGACTGTTATTTCATTATAAAGCTACAGGCAGCCTCACAGTGACAAGCCTCAGGGAGTCACTGCTCTCAACCAAGGAATAATCCAAAGCACATAACTCCCTAAAAAACCTCCATGTGTCATTTTTACACTTCAGTTTTTGAACTGACTAAACTAAAAGGGATTTGATGAATCAACTCGTGAGATTCTGGGTGGATTGTATTTCCTTTAGACAGTCAGACAAGCTGTGTCCCCTTGTTTCCACTATTTGTGCTCAGCTAACTGCCTGCTGAATGAACATTGAAATTGGATGAGAATGAGATGTTGATCCTCTCATCTAACTCGATGCAAGGAAGTGAATAAGCAGATTTACCTGTAAACATTTGAATAGGGACGTCTTTCTCTGCTAACTTCCTACACAAGGGATACAATGAAGGCCATCTGCTGATTGGATATCACTTGTGTGCTGGCCAACAACTGAACTGCACAAGTGAGAAGAAATACACTGCACCAGGAGGATTCTGGAGGGGGGGGTTGTGGGGGCACACACATGAGGGACAGTACCTGCCCAGGAAATGCTCCTGTGCAATCGGCCAGGGGCTGGAGGTCCTGGGGGGGCACAGCCCTGACCCAGAGACCAGAGAGAGCCGCACACTGCAGGCAGACACAGGCGGACAGGTCGGTAGCGCGGGACGCCACATAAAACACCGCAGCAAAAATCACAAACCAGCACGGTGGTCAGGATCAAAAAACATCACAAACAAGGCAATCAGAACAACGGTAACAATAAATGAAAAGAAGACGAGTTGATGATAAATAAAGATAACAGGTAGCAGTCGAGCATGAGAGAAAATGAACACAGAACACCGGGAATCGGCTTCTGCAAAACAGCATTTGACTTAGAAACAAGAGCAGGTCATGTGATCTTATATGAGTCACAAGCTGATGATGAACACTTGATGTCCATAAAGGTGCACCAATGCCCGGCAGTGGAGCAGTAAGGAGGGATTGTTCGTGTGGGAGATCAGGATCATTATCATCTAATAGGATTTTGTGTTCTGTATGTTTAAGTATTCTGGGTGTGCTGTTAATTATATTTACTAAAGACATTATTACTCTTTTATGATCTTTCAATTAAATCCTCCGGTTCTTAATAATTACATTTTAGCGCAAACACCCACACATGTGCGGATCAACTACTAACACGGACACACTCTGATCCACACAGTCACACTCACCTGTGTTGGCGCGCTGGATTCGATGTGCTTTTCCTCCGGCACTGCTTTGCATTTGGGGAAAGGGCTCGGAGATGGGGGCCGGTGCCGGGGCAGCGGTGCTGGCCGGAGCACTGGCTGTCTGGGCAGGAGGCTCCTTCACTCCCTCCATCGCCATGAGGACACTTGAGAGCTCCTGCAGGGGCATGTTGCCGAGCTCGGAGGAGAAGGGACTGGGTGGGTTCTCCAGACACATCAGCCAGCTCGTATTACCTGTTAAACAGAGCGAGACACCAAACGATACAGTACAATGTGATACTGTATGAGCCCAATCGAAAATCAGTTTTTTGTCTATCAGATCCAAAAGAAGCTAAAACTGCAGGTTCATTTTCATAGAAGCCAAGCGCAGCCAGAAGAATCACAATCAATATATAAGCTACAGAGAAAGTTATTCATAGGACATTTGACAACAATAGCCAAGTGTCCCATCAACACTTTCACTTGTTTGGTTTGCATACCTGACGGTCTACGAATGAAAATCTCTGCCCAACCCTGTGTGAGCATGGGGACAAACTCAGCCAGGCTGGGGTTGTCTTTGAGAGGTGGGGGAGCCGACGGGGTGGCAGAGGTGGAAGAGGGGGGGCTAAGGCCATCCAGGGTGGGAGCAGAGGAGGGAGAAAGCTGAGCAGCTAACTCCCCCTCAGAGGGGGACACTAGTGGACTGAGACTCTGGGCAGGACCGGCACGAAGAGCGTGACCACCTGGAATATAAAACAGACAGAAAGACCACGGCCCTGTTGGAATGTTTTCTCCGAAATAATGAGGGATATATTAGTCCGGAGGCAAAGCAGCTGAATATTACCGGACATGGAGCGGACCCGGATGCGTGTGGCTCTGTTCTGTTGCTGACTTGACTGTGACTCCAGCTTGGCTGGAGCCTCTTTGGTTATTCGGGTATGTAGTGATGGATCTGACCTGCAGGGTCAGAAAGATACACAATAAAAAACAAAATACATCAAAAATAAAAACAATCTGAAGAGTTTTTGTTGTACTGTTGTACTAACCTCGTCATTTCCCCCCCTCCTCCTAGCCGTTCGGCCATGTCCAGGCCGAGCAGCGCCTGCGATCGGACCCCTCCGCTAGTTGTTATGGTCACCAGCTTGTTGCCCACCAGCCAGGTCATACTGCGACCCCCTGCCAACAGGAACTCTGCAATTGGAGACCTAGGAGGGCGGTGAAAGGTCAAAATCATGCCTTCCTCGATTCTCTTTACAACTCATTTACTTCATGAACTGCAAACACCTGACACACATAAAAAAACAAGTCCTTGCAAACCTCTTGGGCAGCGCTGAGAAGTTGGAAAACACATATCGTGCCATCATGTCCAGACAGGTCTCAGTGAGCTCCAGGTGGACGGTCTTCAGCCCCTCGTCTGCTTGAGTCACCGCATTTTCATCAGCGGCGCCCAGACTGCAGGTGGTGGTTGACGTGTGCATCCTACAGGAAGCAACAGAGAGAAAGCTCAACAAGAGGGGAAGAGGAGCCAGACGAGGGCCCGCAGTCTCCAGATATATTGGAACATGAAGTCTGTGCACACGGTGACATGCAAGTTCTGATATGAAAATGTACAGAGAGAAATGCAGAATGTCATAAGAAATTAGACGAGGCGCGTACAAGCACTAATGTTTCTGTCTATATTGCATGCATTATGAGCATTTATATACACGCATGCATCCATATGTGTGTATATAAACACATGCACCAACAGATTTAATTTTATCAAGCACACACAAACACAGACACATAGTGGGACGTGGTATAAGTGGCCACATAGGCTGCAATGCCACATGGTTATTAATCTAAATGTTAGGTAAGCTCTGCGTAGGTGGGTTGCAGAAACAAAATATATATTTTTCATATCAATTCAGGTATATTGACAAAGGGAACCAGCACTCAGACCAGGTCCCAGTATGTGAATACACTAAAGAAGACAGTTCACACTTACCTTTTCTTCTATTGACAGTGATTCAATTTTAACTTCAAAGTCTAGTGAAAGAACTCAACAACATGACCATCGAAACACATGAATGAACCGTTAGGCTTCTTGTCATTACAATTACACGAATCAAACTAAAGAGGATTTGTTTCCACATTTAAAAGAATCTCAACAGGACATTGTTTTGTTTGTTTAGTGCAGGTACAACTTGTCCCTACGGCTGCGACAGGACAGCAGTTCTGCTGAATATTACCAGGACTAAAACTTTAGTGTAATTTCTCACTGTCACAGAGAGCTTAGTTCATGTAAATATGACTTAAAGTTTTAAAGTATGGTCATGTCGTCTGTGACGAAACAAACACACAGGCTTCAATCCAAGCTGACATTCGGGTGTTACTATTTTAAACTGATGTGGAAAGTAGCGGATTTTGCAGCCATTTAGTAGTTGAAGCAGGTTAAACAGATCCACACTGCAGCTGTTCTTATAAATCCATCCAGGTTTCAATTTGAAATACAGTTTTTAGCCATTTCAAACATTACCAAAGTAATGGGCTATACTGCCACCCTCTGAGCAGGAGTAGAATGACAGGAGCACTTCTGACAACTGCAGTGTTAGATCATGTGTCATACTCACACAGGTCAGCCAAGAAGAGATAAGCATAAAGGTATGATGAACAGTAAAGCTGAAGATGTGGCAGTAGGTGTGTGAGTGTTTACTGTATGACGAGATAAGAACTACTTTAGTCTGTAATCAAATTGTATCAAAAGTTTACATCAGCACGGCTAGTCCTAAGGTCCCACACTAGGAGATTGCCATGGTCATACAAGCACAGTGTATGTTTGTGGGATAAGCAAAGTGATAACAGAAACAATGTCAAGCAAAAGAACAAAACTGTTGTGTTGCTGTTGTCCCTGTCACTGTTCGAGGAAGCAGAGGTACCCTCGTATCAGGAAAAGGGAGAGTTGTGTGTTGTGCCGGTTGTCAATCAAGATAAGGTCCGACCGCTTTGTGTACGCATGCTTTGCACCAGTCCCTCGAGCCATTCATTTGTTGATAAGCCAATCAAAACTAGTTAGTGTCAAACCCAGCGAAAACAAACAAGTCAAACCGAAGATAATTAAATGATAGAGCAATCCGTGTTAGGACAAAATTACACAGAAAAACATCAACATGGACCGAGATGTTTCATATGATGTCTTCTGTAAACACAGCATGCAAAAGCATATCAAAACTAAAAACAAAAAGCACATCTATGATCGCAGCACAAAACAAACCAAAAGAGGTCGACACACAAACCTTTCTCCAGCATGCACCACCCACTCTTGAGGTCTTTGGCAACAAACCACCCAACACCCGCCCGCCGGCCCCACATGACAATGACCCTACACCCTGGCAACCATCCCATGGAGGAAGCAACCAAGAAGTGTTTGGGTTTTTGTTTTTTGTTTCGTTACCCAGAAGGCTCTTCTCTAACCTGCGGACCGCGTGTTCGGAGACACTGATGCTGCGGGAGCGGAAAGCGTCCATGGCTGAAAGGTCCCTCAGCTCTTTAACTGGGGAGCTGCTGCTATTGGCTACCACCGCTGCCGCCTTCGCCACTTTTGCCGCCCGCAGACTGGGCGGTGATGAGTACCATGGTGAAGGGCGAGGGGAAATGGGCCCGGGTTGAAGTTACAGTGTTGGTGGGTCATAAGGGGGTGAGTCATCGTGAAGTCGGCAGTGGTTTGGGAGTAGTGGGGGAGAGCGTGGTGTGTGGAGGTATACCAGGAAACAGCAGGAATTATCACCCGCATACCAGAGCAGCATGAACAGGTGACCCAGCCACACAGGCCACACAGAGGGGAGGGGAGAGGGGGGCAGAGGACAGGGTCACATAGGTCAAAGGGGAGAGGTCACAGGAGAAGGGAGGGGCCAGGAGCAATGTAGGAAGGATCCAGGATGACACGACCACCCCCCAAAACCACAACCGCAACACAGCACCCAATCGCAGGAGGCAGGGGAGGGGTCAAATGAAGATTTGAAAGAAAAACAAAACAAGGTGAAAATTAACAGCAGTGAACACTATGAATCAGGTTACAGGAGAGCGGAGGATAAAAGAAAAGGATTTACATCCACTGAAAGGAAAACAGGCTACAGCAGAGGGGAAAGCTCTAAAGCTTCTGCTGTTCAGAAAGGAAAATACACACAAAGTATTCAGGAGAGCAACAAAATAGACATTATTTCACACAGCAGGTTCATAGTGAAGCCAAGGACTAGTACAGGAGAAGTAGAGATGGACTCAGCACAGGCTGGACCAAATGGAATGTTCAACACAAGAAAAACACATTCAACTGAACATGAAATGGATGTTTAAACCTGAGGGTTGGAGCACAGCAGGCCTGGATTAAAGAATCAGAGGGAGCCAGTGAGCTCCAAACAGGGATTAGCTCAATAGACATTAATAGTAAATCAGGATTTTGTACCTTTCACAAATTTAACCTTCTCATTTGGTCACAAATATCAATTTGATGTGTTTGTGTGTGATGTGAAATGCAGCGCTCCAACACCGCAGTGGGCAATGAGCAGCACAGAGACACGTCTCTGGACGAAGCAACACACAACATGGATCACTGAAATGAGACATGGAGGATCAGAATAAACTGATGCGGGCGGAGGTGCTGTGTGTTACTATGACGTGTGTTTCTTCTCTGTGGCGGCAGGAATTTTATAAAGGTATTTTTAAAATATCCCAAAATTGTGGAAGACTTGGAAAACAAGACCAAGTCTACTCCAACTTACACAGGAGAAGGTGACTACGGTAAATGTTAGTTTATTAGTTAATCTGCCGTCTCTCATCTGGTCAGACAATCTGATTTAATCTCTGTTCAGCCTCTCCTAACAGCTCTGATCACCTTTACTGAGATACTTTGAATGACGATATGGTGATTAAAACACAACAAGCACCAAACATTTACACCAGACGCAGATGACGCCTTGCTGAGAAAAGCTTCCTGACATCTCTGTGTGAAAGACTGTGTGTGTTCATCTTTGTGCACATGCAAACTCTTTATGAACATCAGTCAGAAGGCAAAATGTGAAAGTAGAAGGAAAACCTTTTCGGCCTTTCAACTCGCCAACAAACTGTATATACATGTAGAGTACGTACTTGTATAAGCTACAGGTGGTGGATACGGTAACACAAACACCTGGATAATACTGTATAATTAAAATCCACTGGAGATCAACACAGCCTCAGTGCCCAGTAAATGGATCAGAAGTTACTGCAGGGCTACTGCCTAAGATTACATATACACACATACATACATATATACACACACAGGTGTTCATGTTATTTTGTCCACCCCCTGTGTGTCATGAAAATTAGGAGAAGCAGACTAAGTAAAAAAAAAATTGTGGCCATAAAAAAGAACAAATTTCAAACTAGAAAAATAATAAACAATAGAAACGATGAACTAATGATCACCATGGCAACCTGAGTACAATTGCAAACAACCCTGCAAGGTACCAGTCATGCTGAGTCCCCTGTTACCTTGGCAACCCTCTAATGGGATTTTTCCACTAACAATTTTGGTTGAGCCGATTCAAACCGTTCAACGCCGATTTGCATTTCCATAAGCAGTTTAAACGAACCCAGCCACCCCCGGGATGGACCTACTCTGGGATGGGGCGAAGCTCGCCTGCCACGCCACCAAGCGGACCATGGTGAGGCTCATCGGACACAACCAATCCCTCGTCTACCCCGAAAACAAAAAAGTATAATGATAATCAACCCGCATTAGTGAGAAGACCAGAGATGTATTTATAGTTCTGTGTTCAGCTTTCAGAACTTTCATGGCTTCGTACTGAATCTCTGTAAATTTAATTTCTCCATTATTGTACTCTTACAAATTCTCTTTCAGCTTTAGTGAAGTCTTGTGACTACGGACTTTTGCTGATTTTGGAATAAAAACCTTAAGTATCGAAATTATTGAGGGCTTTTATTGTGAAGAATTTGTAGGAAACACAATGCTTATCCACCGTTTACAGACGCTCCTTTGACCGCAGATAGGCTCGTTGTTTTATCGGTTTAATACCAGCAATGCATCAGTTAAAAACACCTTAAAGCCGGTCGCCCTGTTGTCATGGAAATGCAAAGCCCAGCCACGCTGGGCTGGCGCCCGAGCCAAACCGAGCCGAGAAGTGTCGGAAAGTTTTATTGAAAAAGACGACAATAACCGCGAGGGCAGTGTGTTGTGATGCTGAGTGTGTATGTCAGCTCTTGCTGCTGTGTTTACGTATGCTTTACCTTTTGGGCCGTTCGTTGAGGCTGGTGCTGCGGGCACGAAATGAACTTTGCTCGTGACCATCATCAAACGGCAGCAGGGCGTTGGAACGCAAACCCTGTGAAAAAGGTGAAAACAATGAATGTGAAGGCATAGTGATGCAGAATTCATGTGCAGCTAAAAGTCTCACTTGTTAAAAGATTTACGTGATTTTCATTACTAAATTGGCTGCCCCATCTAGCCAGAAAGGGTCGATGATAAAGTATACAGATGTAAAAGGACAAAAAAAAGGTTTTGGACCATTTGGAGAACTTCCTTGTATAAATGTCAGAACGCAAACAAGCACTCACCTTTGTGATGTACTGAACAAAGTCCTTGCGGAAGGGAAGTCTGCAGCGAATGAACCACATAGCGATCACATGGTGAGCCAGGGATACGATGTACTGGTTGAACCTGGTGGGAATGGAAGAATCCAACAGGTGAGAGAGTGTCTGTGCATCTGAGATTGTATGTATGCGTTTGTATGTACGCGAGTACTTACTTGGAAGGGTTAGTGTACGGAAGGGAGATAGCGAACACACTAACATACTGCTCAGCTACAAAGTTGGCATACAAATGGGGCAGGCGCACCAGAGCTATGGAACAGAATAGTAGAAAGAACAAATCAGTCGAACACTTCCTGCCACTCCTATCAAAGACTTTGACAGGCCTAACCACCCTTGAACCTTCAAGAGTTTTTGGTACTCACTTGAGAGGAACTCAAGCATCGGCGATGCCATGGCAACCGTTGCAGAGATGTGGGTGAGCTTGACAATAAGAGCAGGAAGGAGTTTGATCATAATGTCAGGCATCTCCACCGTGCACATTGTAAGGGCCACCACACATTGCTTGGCACAGCGGTAGATGAGGCCGGTCTCGAGGCACTGAACCAGCTCTCTCTGCGGAAGGGAGAGTAAAGACAATTATTAAAAACTGCTTATATGGACACACTATGTGAGAGACAAGCTAAAATAGGTTGGGGAGCAGCAGACCCGAAATGTGAGCTTCAGACGCTCCTTAAAAACGACTATTTTGTTCTACAGGTTATGGTTTGTACCTGTCTTGACTGCTCCAGGTAGTTGTGGTAAGAGGTGATCGCT
>CAAKHC010013228.1:8318-21651 GCA_901007825.1 Macroramphosus scolopax
CAAGGAGGGGCCTGAGGTGTGTCGAGGTTTTTTTTTTTTCTTTGAGGAAGCGCGGCAACCCGCTGTGAGATCCGTCTCCGTACGTTGATAGACAGGAGCAGTACACCAAACAAAATCCTCAATAAAAGCAAATATGACAGCCAAATGTTGAAAAGAGAAGAAAAAAAAGAAACACACACCCACTGATATCTAAAACACAAAGACAAAGCCCTGGAAAATAGAGTGAAAGGCAGATCTCGGCAGTGGTGTATCACTCGTTATTGAACCGGTTGAGGAGAGGTGCAGAATGCTGGATATCTCTAACATGACATGATGAAAAGAAACTCAAAACTCTGCGGCACGCATCAGAGGGAGACAAATCCAAAAATGCACTATTCAAACAATGCACGAGAAAAAATGGTGATTAAGTTTGCAGCTTGCAGCGTATCTCCACAAGCAGAACCGGGGCTTATCAAAGCCAGCCCCGAGTGGTGAAACTAAAAACTGTGTTTTGGTTTAGCAGAGAGGGGAGAGCACATACAGATCTCCTCCAAGATGATATCCACTGCTTTTTTTTTTTTTTTACAACTCTCTTCTATCTTGCCCAAATATGACTTATTTAAGCGATCGTTGAGAGCTCGAAGCTCCACCATCCTTTTCATCTTAATACACTCGTGCTGTCTGGACAAGTTCAGCGCCGTCCTGTTAGTTGCCGCACCGGAGCATAAATCCTTTCCCTTTGTCACTTTGATCAGCCTCCCTTCCTTTTCCTCAAGTGTCCATGAGGAATTTGAGCGGTGGGGGGGCGGGACAGGAGTGGGGCTGAGGTGACAGGAGGAGCGATGAAGAGCGTGTATATGTGTGTGTGTGGGTGAATGAGGGGGGGTGGTGGTATAGCACATATCGCATCACATTGATTCGGTCCATTTGGTGGACTGAACATGAACCCAATAATCAGATCTTGCTTAAGCACGCGCTTCCTCAGTAATTGACTCTCGCGTATTGATTAAGATGTTGATGTGTCCCAGTCCTGCTCCTGTGCTAATGCAACTGAGAATGAGCCTGACCCCCACACTCCCCTCGCACACTGACACCAACGCTGACACACAGACACGTCAAACACACACACACGTACATGCATGAACAGGCACACACAGACACAGCATAGGCTCCTACACACAACACACACACACACACACACACACACACGCAGCCCGGAACAAGGCTGTCATTGGGCCCAGTCTAATAGATAAAGCTGTCATGCCGATGCTGCAGTGTCTCACAGGGCCGGCAGACCAAATTAGCCAGTCGATAATTTATGTAGAATAAGCAAAGAGACAAAAACACAGACAGTAAAGTGAACAACAGGGTGTGGAAGTGGAAAAAACACAAACAATTTACTGGTGGAATTGACTGTGGCTTTAAAAAGGTCAAGGTGTCCGTTGATTTGTCCTTGTTTTTAACGTTTCCTTCAATCTAAAAGGGGCTCGTTGTTTGTGTTTCATTCTTCAGAGCTGCACATGCATGTAGAGGATGTAGTTCGGGGATGAAGCGGTCACAAAGGAGCAGGTTTATGTCAAAGACCAAAAAATTAGGCATCAGATCTTGACCCCATTTACAGCCTGACTCCCTTTAATAATCAGATTATTTCTGTGGTGCAGGGGATGCTGTGGTGGAACTGTGGAAAACGCACTTTTATCATTACTGTCTTATGATTTGTGCCGTATTATATATAAATGTATATCTGTTTAAGTAAAGTGTAAGATGTGTTAGATGACGATCTAACATATTTTCCACGTGTTAGTTTAGTTATCCATTAATTAGTCAGCGTCTAAAATGCTTTTTGAACACTTGTGCAACTTACAACATGAGTTTTAGTCTGCAACAATGAAGTAATCCTGATACGTGGCAGTGCTGATCCTCATGTTATTGTTCTTTGGCACCGGTGAAGCACAATTTATTGCAGAGAAAGTGCATCCAGAGATTACACAGGTGCTCGCCTCCATATGATGCAATCACAACTTCAAAACACTTCTTTTGGTGCATTTATTCACATAACGTTTTGTTTTTTCACAAGTAGATTAAAGCCAAAAATATAACTCCATATAACACCTTTCTCTGTTTACTTCAGTGATAATAAACTAAATAAATAAAAAATAAAAAACACATGACATCAGATCAATTTCAGAGACTCTATAACCAAATAAAATCATCAATGAGGTTTGTGTATCAAAGCCCAGTTTTAACTCTTGAGTATGTAAATTATTAGCATGTTGGCTCTATTGAGAACAAGATCAGAGAAGAACTCAACAAAAACATTGCTTGAGATCCCCAGGTGATAATAATCCTAAAAAAAAATAAAAATAAGTATGCACAATTTGAGAAGGAGGACTATAGTCTCTAAAACTAATTATTTTGCAGAACAAGGAATTAAGACACAAGATAAGCTGTGCAATTGGCACGTTAGCATGTGGTTACATGGTCCGGTTCCCCAGAAACTGAAGGCTGTTCAGAATGTGATACTGGTGATTGTCCAACCAATGAGAATAGTGATCATAGAAGACCATAATAATGACCATGGATGCAACCAAAAGAAGGTTACATCAACTATTGTGTCATACATGTGATGACGCCTGTATCACCTCAAAACAGACCAGTTAAATCTACTTATTTCGTCGGCACAAGACGAAGGAAAAATAACAACAAAAACAATCAAAATAGGTGTCAACATTTGGTTATCAGGCAAATTGTTATATCAGACTTTGTTTTTGGCCAAGAATCTCACATTTGGTGATTAATTATATTATTGTGTTAAAGCATCTCTACGTGTAGTTTTGGGGGATGTTTTCTCCACAATCATAAACACTGCATCCCATCAAACTGGACTGCTCTCCACAAATTAATTAAGAGCTGGCTGATGGTCGTAAAGACGTGTTTAGCATCAAGCTAGTAATAAAGAAATTCAACGTGTGCACTTATTCATTATGCAATTAACAATAACCTGTATTGAGTTTTATATAAATACATACTCAATTTCCTTAAATATGACTGTGAAACATTTTGACTATAACGGAATATATAAACCGTACTCTCTGAATATTAATGACCTTTAGAGTTTACATATCTCCCATTGGGCCGTTTTGATGGGTTCCTGAATGACAGAATCGTTCTATTTTTACGGTATGTTTCTGTGTTTGGACCGCAGAGTTGATTCTTAGTTTCCGTCACCTTTGAAGAGCACACACATTCAGATATTCACCCTCACAAGCAGCTGCTCAGACTTAACTATTCAACGATGCAAGGTTACAGTGGCAAAGCATACAAGCACTCTTGTTTGATATTAACCCTTATCTTGTTGGGACTGCAAATCCCATGACAAGAAAAAAAAAAGCTGCCAAGGAACTGCTGGAAAAAAAAAAAAGGATGTGTGTGTGTGTGTCTTTTGAAAAAGCAGCAATGCAAGTGTGTATTTGTGTGTGTGTGTGTGTGTGGCCTTCAGGCCTCTCCTAGCCTGCTCCTGCCCCAATGGGAGAGCTGCCTGTAGCGAGGTGAACCATCACTCTGAACCACCCACCCCCTTCCTCCTTTCTCCCTTACTCCTCCATCTCTCCCAGGAGTGGACCGACACCTCTCCGCTGGCCAGAGGGAAGACCAGTGCCTCTCCTGGGCCTCCTTCTATGTCTCCAATCAGCCTGTGCTGCCATGGCCCTAGGGCTGCTGCAATGTGATAATCTCTGCCTTTTGTGTTATGCATTGCCCTGATGAATTCATCTTGTGACCACCTGGCACTCGCTGTTAGGAATTCAAGTGTTGTTTTTGCAGCAGAGGCTGGGGCGAACGCTGTGAGGGACTGTTCTCTGACTGTCAGAGAGACCCTCTTCTCCTTCCTTTCCCTTCCTCTTCATCTCTCCTCCTCCAACATCGACAGAATGTTTTAACCTCTCCGAAGACCCTGGCGTATCTGCTGTTGTGGTGGCAGGAGTGGGATTCTTCACCTCGGCGGGACCTGTGTGGGAAAAAGCCCTGCTTGGTATTTAAAAACGGAAGGGCTTTTTGCTGTAAGACAAATTGAAACGCAGGAGGCTAGAGAGGAATGTGGCTGTCAGAGTCAACAGCTGCTCGTTTTTTTTCGCTGTGAATAATCACGGAGGTTGACCCATGGAAGCTGAGGATTGTGTAACACGCATTTCACAAAATTAAAGGTCAATGCAAACATATGGCGTAGATTCTGCCCCGTAACTTTTGACTTTCCTCCAAAGCTGCTTTTGTGACCTCAATTAAATTATGGAAATAGAAACTAGAGGCAGGGAGAATTACTGTTGTGTTTCGGTGTCGGTCTTTATAATACAGGTTCAATCGAAATAATGAATTAACAGATGCATTTTTCATAAACCTTCAGCAGAAATGTGCTGCCCCGATGGTGAGGAGGCCAAATTTGAATATGGTCTCACATGTGCTGTGTGCAGTCACAGTGCACTTGAAATAGCTTGTGGCTCAAAACATTAGAATTTCATATTTTTGCTCTTGGTTGCTTCTATTTGTGCAAAAATAGAGAGCTGGAAAAGAAAGTGTTTTTAAGTGTCCGCGTCCTTGGAATCACACCAAATCTTACATCATTTATTTTCTGATCGTGGACCCTCGTCTTCACATATCTCCATGTGGCAGAGCTGCTGCACGGGGAAATGTTTTAACAAAAGAATTGGATGAAAAATGTCACAAAGATTTGTCTCATGTCTGACGACAAGATCCAGAGTGGAAGACCACCAGGTGCTGACCTCCGTATTGCAGAACTCATGCATGTGTCGGTTCTTTAGATCTCATTTAATTATGTTTCATTCAAGCCAGGCCAGGACACTAAACAGAGCCACAGTGCACACCGTCGGACCGCTGAGCAGAACGCTTTTTTCCACAAAATTAAAACCGAATAAATATTTGCCCTATTTAATCTGTTTCATAACGTCGTAGTGTAAGTGGATATGATAAATTGTTCTGGCGTGCTCGCCAAGAAAATCAGATAAGAGAAATATTTACCATTAGAGTTCTGCCAATAAACCACCAATGATGAATGGGAATGACAGAAAATACATTTATTTGTCAGAAACTGCAATTTTTGGTCCAAAATCTACAATCCGATGTCCCATGTGTCATAATCTGAAGACAGGATTCAGATGCTTTTCTCTCCTAACTAACTCGTGCTGTTTAATAGATACAATATCATGAACGTTAATCTCAAATTGTACCCATGCATAGACACTAAATCTATATTAATATCGTATCACGATCATGTAGAAAATATTACAGCAACAAAGGCGTTTTTCTTTGTTGGTGGAAACAGTTCAAAAAAAGAAAAGTTGCAGCAGTTTTTTAAAAGTGTTGGAAGTCCCTAGTTTTGTAGTCTCAGCACTAAGTCATCTCAGACTCCCACAAGTACGATACATCTGAGGGCCAAAGTTCCAAGATGAAATATTAATCAGAAGCGGTATCTTGCCAGGCCGCTGTCACTCTCCGATCATCCACAGGACTCTGGACTTGTTAGATAGGTAGCTACAGGCGAGGCCCCATGGCTGAAACCAGGCGAGGAGCTGCTGAGTGGGCAGGTATCTTTGTGTCAAACCTCTCACTTGTTTTCCTGGACTAACTGTTTGTATGGCTCTGCCTCTGATCATGAAGGGTAACCTTAATCGCGGTGGGTGAAGCCAATCTTTTGGAGCTGTCATTAAAACGTCCCCCGTGGGCTCGGTGCAGCGCTGGTAATTTTGCACTCAGGGCTATTGAAGTCGCCATCTAAAGAAGCACTGTTTTTCTTCTTCTTCACAACGAACTGGCTCCGTATCTCTCCCATCCTAATCCTCCCGACTGTGTTTGATTGAACATGACAGCACTGTAACTAAACTTGAAAGGGGCTCTGAATACTTGCTGCTGTTGTGGCTTTTCTTCAGAAGTATCAGCAGCTACTTTTTCAGGAAATTTGGAGGAAAACCTAAATTAGCTGATGTTAAAAATAATTCCTTGATGTTGAAAAATATGCTGTTTTATTGTGCACTTGATGCTGTAAAACTGAGTGGATGCGGTGAACCGAGACCATTTTCAGAGCAGCGATGCCAACCATTGTTTGGTTTTTTTTTATTACAGTAGCGATAGAAAATCACACTGCATGTATCCATGCACCACAGCCATATTCAAAAATGTCCATTATCTATATCTTTTGTTTGGTTTCTTGTGTTTTTCTGCCTTTACGTATTTCCAGACTGCAGGACGTAAAAAAAAATCCTGTGAGAAAACAAAAGTAGAACTACACCAAACTGTGATGGGCAATTATACCTAATTGGGCCTGTTGGTTCCCTTCAAGCTTGCCCACTCACTTCCTAGTGCAGAGTGACTTGGCTGAGTGTCAGGACGGGAGTGATGCCATTGCTCCTGGCATTTGGTGAACTTTGACTGAGCACAGGCTTGCATGGTTTGTCTTTAACCAACCCGCAGAGCGTTGTGTCTGCTGCTGCCGGGTTCTCCGTCCGAGCTGAGGACGGACAGCTGATTACAGCCGGCCAACCGTGTTTAATAAAAGACCTGTGAAATGTGGCTTTAAGATCACTTCACTGAAATACTGTAGATTATTGATTTTAAATTTAATTAACGGCATACATTTCATACAGAGCGAGTGTGTGTTTGTGTGTGTGTTTGTGTGTGTGTATTCCATCAGAATAGAACAGTGCCAGTCTGCTGCTGACTTTTAATCAGCCCCCTCGGTTGTGTGTTCTCATTTAGGGTCCACCTCGTGCTCCTCCATGCTGCTGCAGACTAATAAGCTTGTCCTGTAATCACGTTAGCCGCCCTGTCGGCCCCAGCCAGGGGACCTAATTGGGACAGAGCCTCGGACAAAGTGAAAATTAATAACTTTTGTCAAGCTCCTGGCGCATTGTCTTATGAAGCAGTGCAGGTCAATTAGAAAGCGTGATACGATAAGGCCCGAGCAGCAGAGGAGAGCTGACTCAATTAGGACAGGGACTGGACTGGTGAGTCAGACAAGGAGATAGAGAGCGATTTCATCCCTAAACTGCAAGTTAATGTGCTGCAGAAATGGACTGTTAGCTGCATTTAAAATGTCTTTTGTAAATTAAGGTGACATCAGATTCACAGGAGACGTTTTCTATCTGGATCTGTTTATTTCTCCCGCACACCAAATAAGATGTAATGATTTTAAGCTTGTGCCTTAGTCGGTGTCAGTGCATGTGCATGTGTGTGTGTGGGAGTATGTGTGTGTTTCTAAAATGCTTGTGCAGCTGTCACTTACGTAGAATGTTCCCATGCAAGCAGTACAAGCCCCCGAAGCATGTGAGTATCAGTGAAGCTCTTCAAAGCCTTTATAGTTCTAGAGGATGGACGGACGCCAAGCTGGAAAACTCTTGATATTCTCTCTTCCCTCTTTTATTTGTCCCTCCTGAAAATGAAGTGTGGGATCGAGTCCAGGAGGACGGTCACAGACAGTCAGATCAGCGTCCAGGCTCACTGAAATCCCTGGCGTCCTTTTTTATTTCGCACCATCGTCATCGTCGGTGTGTGTTGTTAAGCTTCATCATGTCACATATAGAAAACGTGGAAAGCCTCAAACTTGATCCGCGCATGCATGCTGTCTTCCAAGAAAAGGCCTCCTTCCTCCCCGCTACATGTGCTAATGATTCAGAGTATCTCCGGACTGCCACAACACATGTAATTTAATTATCAGCTTTACTTTGTGTCAGGAGTGTCTGCAAAACACAAGCAGCTCAGCGGCAGCCAAGAGGCGAAGGGCTGAGGTTTCCCCAGAGAGGAAGAACACACTTATCTTTGATTCCCCATATTGTCCCCATGTTTCCTCTCTTTCCCACCACCTGCCTCTCCTGTTGCTTGCTTTTGTGCAGATACGGATCTTAACATGTCCTAAATTTGCTCTGAATGTAACACAATGTACTGCTGCATTGATGCACTTAGTTTTTGCGTTTGCAAGGTTTGCAGCTTGCTTTGCTAGCATGTTGCTCAAGAGTTGCACAGTCAGATGCATGATGATTCTAGGCCCCGTTACCTTAACTGTTATTAAAGCTGTGACAACAAGACTCTCATTTGACTGCTATTCTGTGTCGTAAAAACACACAAGACGTTATCTGAACCGCCGCCGGCGTGTTGTGTTCTGCAGTCCTTCGACGCTTGAGGCACCGCGAGTGCTCCTAATTCAGCTCCATGAAACCGATGAATTAGACAGTACACGGCCATATAATGTGATACTATACGCATCACGCTGTAACATGAGGCAGATGTCTCAATCTGTACTTTCCAAAGTATCCCAATTGTTAGCAATTCAATCTCGGGGCTACATCTGCGTGTAACCCAGTAAGCAGTCCCTCCTGCCACCACATTATTGTTCTCTCTCAGCACTGTGCCTTCCCGGGGAAGTTTCAGCTCCCCTCCATACAGGTAATGCAGACAAATGGGGCTTTAATGCTATTCACGGTGCCATCCTACATTCCCTCGCTTTGTCGTCAGTTTGCCTCCCCCGTATAAACGCATTTCTCTACCTTAAGCAGCACTTTATTGTGGCGTGTTATTTTGTCCAATCGGATTAAACGGACAGTAACTAGGAATCCATTCGAACCTGATCCTCGCCACGGCTTCCTCGGCCGACTCCATTAACTGTCATACTTGTCCAGAAGCCTCCCAAGCAATGGCCGAGTGTGTAAGTTGATGCATCGTCAATAACCATGCAGGGAGGATCGCGCGGTGTTTAAAAAGTAAAACCTTATATTTGACGTCTTTCCACCGAGGCAGCAGATCGAATCAGCAGCAGCGCCGGCCCCGCTCTAATATGTTTAAACACTGATGAGACGCAACTCTAGACTCCCCTGAATGGGACCGCGGCACTCTCACTCTCAGTGTCTCGGCGTAAAGTGGTCTCATCCGTGAAGTTATGAGTGTAGACACAGACGCAGATGATAGTTTGCCCACATTAGAGACTCTTTATCGGGGCTTCCGAGACCCATCCCCCCTTCTCACATCTCCATCATGCAATACTTTTCTAGTCGGTGGAGTCGTCTCGCTCACGGAGCTTTGAGAAGAGAGGCAGATACTCGGGTGTGTGATCCCCCTGTGGTGGGTGCTCCTCTCTGGGCTCTTTTCATGGATCTCCCCTCCTCTGCCTGTTGGGACTTTCTCTTGATGCTGAAGAGTAAGAGGACACCGATGCCCTGAGCAGCCCTCTCAGATTTATTGAAACTTCGTGTCCTGTCCCGGTAGCTCATTTGTCAGGAGACCTAATTTACACCGGCCCTTAAGACTAATTGCAAATTTGCTAAAAAATGCTGATGTCGCTGGAACTGAGGAGTTTTTTTTCCTCTTCCTTTGCCCCTCCCTCAGTGTCCCTTGCCATGCATTTGCTAATGCGTTTCATCTATAGAGCATCGCAGTGTTTCTTTTCTGTGTGTGAGGGAGAAACACTCCAAGATAAACCCCTAACGGGACTTCTAGCAAACAGGAAAACGTGACAAAAACACAAACAGTATTTACTGTTAGATTCAATTCAACGCTCGCCCCATCCTCCCCTATCAAGTTATCAAGGCCAGAAACAAACCCCGAGACACCGGGCCACATGGCACCGTCTATTCTTGGCAACCGTCAGACACCACATGACAATTAGCAGTACAATTATCCCGGCCACTGTGTAGCTCTACGTGCAGATGGCAATTGCTCCTAATGAGACGCCTTCTATAAGGCTGAATGTTCTATACAGCGTGCTTCCTCTCCGCCCGCTGCATCCCTAAAGAAATGGCATGACTACATGTAATTTTATGGTAATGTCTTGATCACAGAAGGACAGATTCTTGAGGTTTTTGCAAAATTTTCCCCCATAAATGCATAAAGTTTCAGCCAGTTAAAAATCTGAGAGGAAGGTCTGTTTTTAAAGACAGATCATGGTTTCACCCTGACCATTAGATTTCATTTATACGTCCTCCAACAATAATGTTTATACCCTTAAGAGGGTGTGAAATATTTCGGGCTAAATGGCGGAGATGCGGTGGAGCTGTAGATGTGAGCGCTCCGTGCAGATGTGAACGCCGAGCACATGCTGGTTTATTTGAAGAATAATATGCAACCACATGACTCAATCAGGAGATCTCCTCCCTTCATCCGGGTTTTGACACATTCGGCATACTTTGTGGCCGTTTTCACATGCGAGTATTTAGAAAACTGGCAGATTCTTGTCAAGGAGAACGCGAGTCAGGAAATATCCTCTGCATGTGTGCGCGCACACATTGGACTGAGGTTTTCCAGTAATTATTTTTTTTCTTCATCTCTCATCGATTTACTTGTAGTCCTTGTTTTAAACATGCGGCTCAAGTGCTACACAATTACAGCACACACACACACACACACACACTCGCCCTATCATGTTTTGATGAAGCAGTTTTGGCACCTGGTTTCAGCAGCGACGCACATGCATATAGAGGAAGAAAAAAATTTTTTGTTTAAGGTTAGTTTGAAGGGTCGGGCAATTATCTGATTATGAAAAGCATTACATGTCAAAAAGAACAACAACATGTAATTGGCTCGGTGTGTTCAGGCTGCGGAGGGGCCAGATGTGGAGATGTGTGCACGCCTGTCAATGTAATGGCTAACAGCTTGACCACGCCGGTCCATAAGGCCGGCACCAGGAGGGCTCGAACCACAATAAAACCCATCGCTAGCATTTGTTAGTACTAGACACTTCAATTTGATTGGTAAAATTCACCCTCTAATAGGCTTATAAAGGATTTCTCGGGCCCAGAACAATGAGCTGGAGGGCTCGAGCAGTGCCAGGTCATGGACACCTAGCGATTCACAACATCCCCCCCTTCCGGGCATGCTTAGTTTCCTCCATATCCAGCAGTTACCCTCTGCAGCTCTGTTTAAAAGCCAATCGGGATGTTCCAAAGGTATTTAATAGTAGAGGCGGTGGAGATGGGAGTGGAGGTGGGGGGGTTGGGGGTTTCTGGACCTCCCACTCAGGTTCAACCACAGAGCCATGGCTCCTCTGTTTTGCCCCACCCTATCTCTGCCTCTCATTCCTTCTCTTTCTTTCTCCCTCCACCATATGTGTGTAACTGTAGAAAAAAAAAAGCTCTAACCAGAGGCACCTTTCCTTGCACCTTGCCCAGATGCTCCCTTTCTGGTGAGGACAACGCAGCGGGATAGCGAGCCCACACATAGGGAACACATTTACCCAGGCAAAGGGCCAGAGCGCTGCATTCCCATGGACCTGCAAAGGGAGAAAACTGCACACCAGATTGTACACGTAAATATTCCGAATTGAATGTGGCACGTCCCCCCCCCCTTTTTATCTCCGTCCTCTCTTTCCCTCCTCTCGGTTTTTCTCACGTCTCATCCCCGTCACTCAAATCAGACTCCCGACTTTTGACTGACCATGTCGGCCGCGGTGGCCAAGACGGGAGTAAAGCGAAAGCAGAGAGCGACTCTCGATGCGTTTGATTTTGATTTGTGTTGCGTCAGGAATGCAGACCTTTTATGACTGTTGTTCGCAACGCAGAGCCAACTTGACCTCATGGTTTAGATATTCGGGGGGGCAGGCGGGAGGAGGACGTGTTCAACACTCCCCGTGTGAAACCATGTGTTCTGTATGTATTTGTTTGTTTGTGAGCACGTCCGTCCAACTGTCAGCGGTGACTTGAGTCCCGAGTGCCTGTATACAAGCCTTGTTGGGACCATCGTGTGAGTGTGTGATCACATCCAGAGTTTCCCTTTGAAAGTCCAAAGAACCGATACTGATCTTTATTTCTTTACAACTGCCATTGATGATCGCTCGGCTCCAACTGTGAGCGCGTACAAAGGCATTCGTTTTATGCCGCTCGCCTGATCTTACCCTCCATCAGCACATTCCCGTTGGCGTCTGCTCGCCGAGCCCGTCACTCATACGTGATTTAATGTTTAATACGAAACAAATGTGCGAAATAAAAGTTTAATTTCGAAGTTCGGCGTGTTCTGTGTTTGCGAGCGAATATTTATTTAATCTGGATCTCAGCGTGTGTCGGTATCGCTGCCCCAGTGGCGGTGACGGTGGCAGTGGTGGGATTTTGGAGTGGGTGTTTGCTCCCTTTCAACAGTCTCTCCACCAGGCCTCCTGCCTCCTTTGTCTTTTTATAGCCTCCTTCTGGGAGAAGCTGTACTCTCCCTGAATGCAACACAAGCCAACACACCTCTCAGTTCCTTCGCCAGAGCCTGTTACCCAGGGAATACTGCTATTCCTCCCCTACTTCTCTAAACACACCTTCTCTCTCCAACCTGGGCTGGACACAGATTCTTAGTTTTTTTGGAGCACGAGCATGATGGTGAGATGTGAATCACCGTTGCACTCGAGACTTAGTTAACTTAAGCTTTGGGTTTCACGTATGACAAATTGAAGCTCGCTTATATCCGAATTGCTGCTGTCACTTCATGTCATCACCTTCCTCTAGTGTTCTGCTGTAGGAAATCGTTCTGCATGCTGACCGGTTAGAGCTGCACTCCGCAGCTTCCACACTGCTGCTGCGGTTTCAAGGCCATTTGGCGGTTCTGCCAGTGCCAGTGGAGTTCATTGTTTTGCATCAATATACCTCACCTCATGATTCTACATTGATTTCCTACTTGCCCAGCAGACTGCTCGGTTTTCATTCATTACGGCACACAATGAGAATCAGCTCGGGATCCGCCATCCGTCCAGCGATCCTCCAACCCAAACAAACTTACGAGTTATGTTTCCCCGATAACAACACAAAACAAATTTATGCTTACACATGAAGATGTTTCCTTTAGAAAATAATGCTGCAGAAATAATTATGTTTTATTATGTTTCCATGCTTTGGTGAAGGTCCGGTTAGGCTGAGGCCAATAAAACATGTGAAGGTGGTTGAGCACTTCTGTTATGATACAAAACAAACTGCAGCATCCTGCTGCGATGACAGTCAGAGCACAACACTCACCGCTGGCAACGGGGATCGAACACACGGCTCCCCGGCTGAAACGTAGATATTCCTATTTTCTATCATTTGTCCCTGCAAGGACACACACACACACACACACTAGCAGTCATTGCGGGTCATGGTCGGCTCCAGACCTCGGTGACCCTGCAGAAACTGAATGGGTGAGTTGCAAGTTCATTTTAATACCTGCAGAAAATCATCAGATGTGTAATTAATGGGCCATCAAGCCTCTCACACAGGCCTTATTAGCCACATCCACCAATGCTTATTCAGTATCTCGCGTGTCTGCAGTTTAGATGACTTACTGCCCTTTCTTCCTGTGTGATGGCAGCTCTTCACACCTCGCCCACATCCCTAAGCCACTCTTGTCTCTG
>CAAKHC010013228.1:21671-32435 GCA_901007825.1 Macroramphosus scolopax
ATCCTGCTGCGATGACAGTCAGAGCACAACACTCACCGCTGGCAACGGGGATCGGACACACGGCTCCCTGGCTGAAACGTAGATATTCCTATTTTCTATCATTTGTCCCTGCAAGGACACAAAAACGAAGGTGCTGCAGAAAATCATCAGATGTGTAATTAATGGGCCATCAAGTCTCTCACACAGGCCTTATTAGCCACACACACCAATGCTTATTCAGTATCTCGCGTGTCTGCAGTTTAGATGACTTACTGCCCTTTCTTTCTGTGTGTTGGCAGCTCTTCACACCTCGCCCACATCCCTAAGCCACTCTTGTCTCTGTCCCTCACCGCACCCAGCCGGCAGCCCCGTGTGCCATCAGACATGCTGTACAGGCATGCCACTGCTCTGACGTGCTCGTTTGTCTTCGGACCGCCGTGGCATATGGAGGGGGGGCTGGCACTGCACA
This sequence comes from Macroramphosus scolopax, assembly GCA_901007825.1. Classification (NCBI taxonomy): domain Eukaryota; kingdom Metazoa; phylum Chordata; class Actinopteri; order Syngnathiformes; family Centriscidae; genus Macroramphosus; species Macroramphosus scolopax. The sequence continues at coordinate 22,120 of CAAKHC010013228.1, forward strand.
GATGTCCACTAAGTGCTGATGAAGGGAATGAGGAATGGATGGGCTGTGGCTAAGAGGATCTTTACCGGTGCTGCTGGAGCCTGGTACTGCTGTTATTAACTTTACTGTACCGAGGAGGGGGCAATGAGGAGATTCAATAAAGTACGTGTTTCCAGATATCTACAAAACTGAGTGAGCATGTGTTTGCCTTTGCTCTCTCTCTCTCTCTGAGTGAAGTACGAGTGCGAGCGCAGGCTAGCGGGCGCTGTGCAGACTTGTAGTGGAGCTCCAGTGTTTCGAAGGAGAAGGAGGGTTTGGATTAAAGTCGTAGGTAGAGCAGAGAGAGCCTGAAAAGAATAATTCGCAGCTTAAGGCCAATAGCTTCAAAGTCCTGAATCCTCCTGGGTGAGCCAGCCAGGCTCTGAACCTGTCAATGGTAACTTACTCCGAGGATAGCACGCCAAAGACTTCAATAATGACATCACCCAGGCATCGGGGTAGGGGGATATGAGCCGGGGTGGGGTAAGGGAGAGCTGAGAGACAGGCCAGCTTTCGGGGGTGCGAGCGAGGCCCTTCAGAGCACTTTGAAGTCCCGCTTGACGAGGGCTTTGCAGCTGCCTGATACCGGCAATGTTGTTTTCTGCATAGATTGGCCACAGAAGCCACCAGGGTGGCTTATCAGATTTATCGAGGCTTAACGGTTGACGTTCGGAGTGTGTATGTGTGATGAAGTGCGCGTGTGCGTGTGGAGGAGGAGGAACCGGGTGAATAGGGAAAGGGTCATCCCTTTAACAATCCGCTCGTCCCAGTTAATTTCGACAGCGCCCTCGGGTCTGACAGCGGAGAGGCACCACCCCTGACTCGAAGTCCTCAGGACCTGAGCCCAGCAAAGCACTTACGCAGCTTCTCACACAAACGTTTTTTTTCATTAAATAATGATGTTTTTGTAGTCGTGAGGTGGAATTAAAATTGACAGAGCTGTATTTATCTCCCCTTCGCGGACCTACTGTATTGTATACAAGGAGCAACACGATCAAATTCGGTTCCGCCTAATACAATAGTCCGCCTGCGTTCAATTGTAGCCTCACCGCAGACTAATAGGATGTGGATATGTTACCTTGAATCGTGGTGCTCTTGGAGGAGAAAGTTCGCACCACAATCTTGTCTTGTCAGATTTCCCGAGCTAAGGTTTCAGACACACACTTCAAAGTCCCTGTAATTTGTGGAAAAACAATGTCAGCTCCTGCACGTCATTAAAGAGTGCCACTTTTTTTTTTTTTTTTTTCTCTCGCTGCTGCGTTATATTACACAAACCTTCCCCTTCCAAATGTTAGCGAGTCATTTTCACCTCCAGCACAAACAAACAGTGAAGTATCGCCTATTGTAGCCAGTATCAAAGCATTTGTTAACAATAAAATGCTGGTTTGAAACGGCTCCAGCGCAGATTTTTGTGCTCAAACACCGGCCAACATTTTTTCTGACACAGATTTCAAAAAAGGGGAGAAAGAAAGAAGAAAGGCAGCGTATGAAACATGTGAAGGATTTGCCAAACAAGCTACACACAACATTGTTTAGCTTTTTATTTAATTGCTCGATCGTAAAGGGCTTTGTTCTCGCTGCTTATTTCGAATTCTGATCGTCGCCCTGTTTGTTTGGGAAAAACTTGGGCCCCATTAAAGGCGTATCGAGTTTGGGACGTGCTTCCCGTCCTCCGTAACGGATACGGAGAATCGATAAGAGCCTTACAAGGCTGTGACAGAGCGGCCCCCGCCCTCACTTATGCTCCTGAGAGCCGATGAAGGACGGCTCACGTCATCGGTCGGGTGGCACGAGCAGCCGTTAACCCTTTAAAGACACGGTGGGCACAGCAAACGGACTTGGTAAACAAATAAAGGACTGAATGTGAGTTTCTGGCACCGTCGGTGTCTGTTTCTCTGCGGTCGCAGTCGCCTGAGCCACGTTTAGTTCCCCTCAGCATCAGCACCAATTCCATGTAGGGGTAAAAATGCAAAATTCTCCCTCGATTCATTCCCAGGTGGTGTTTATGAGAGAGCGAAAGAGAGGAATAGTTTAGCGAGGCGTACAGAGAGACGGGGAGGATAAAAAATGAGCAGTGGGGTTTGTTCAGGTTCAAGATGTATTGTGTCTGTTGGCAGCTTGTTGGGCCCACATTGTTTGACGTTCTACCCCTGGTGCGTTTGTGAGACTTTGAGGGCTTTATGGCTCGGTGTGACTCTGCCGCCAATGGGTTCCAGATGCCGCCGGTGTGGGAACCGGTGGAGGAGAGGGGAGACAAGGAAGAAGCATAACCAGGTGTGACCCATTGCAAACTTGGATGTTCTCCACGGATATTCAGACTAATATGAGCGTGCATGTGCGTCCATGTGCTGAGGAAATAAGGGATGCGAGTCTGACACTGGGCAGGTAGACAGGGTCGTGGAAACACAAAAACACTTAGGATTTTATAAGCAAACCTTTTTTTTGTTAACTGCATAGTTTTCTGGTAGCCCGTGCACACCCTGCGCCAAGGCACGGAGTTCATGGTTGGAGTTGCATTGTTCAGCACATTTGCTGCTGGCATCGGTGAGGTCCAACATATGGCAGCACTCTGAGCCTTCAAGACCGGCGTTGGGGCTCCGAAAAAGAACCTGCCAGCTCCACAGTGGCCGACTGTAAGGGAAAATTGTCAGCAGGACCATTTAAGGTCCCAAACCACAAGCATTGATAAATGTCTTGATTTCGCTCTGTAATTACCTTCAATCCAGTGTCCCCCTTTTTTTTTTTTTCCGAGAGGCCAGGAAGGAAACAAAAGCATAACAAGAAAAACAGAAATGCTCTGCCTGCTGGCTTAATGACATATTTTTCTGCCTCCTTGGATTTAAATAATGATGATGGTGTTGGGAGGAGGAGGAGGGAAGGAGTTCAGTCAATGTGTTTTTCATTACAAAAAAAAAAAAGGTAAAAAAAAGTATCATGTAATAGAGACAAACACAAGGACAAAAGGAGTTTATTTTCAATTGTCTCACCACATTTCAGGTTATTATTACAAAGCCTATTTTTATATCTTTATACCTTCATATTTGTATATGAAACAGAGGAACATTTGAAGAACACACAGATGTGATGAGACTTCAGTTACATTCATTTAAAAAAAATACTGTAAATATTATCTGAGGAAAACTTTTGTCGGGAAGGCATTTTAATCTTTGTAGTGTCGTAATTTCTTCCGTTTCGGTCGTCATCTTCAAACTAAGCTCCTCCCCTCCCCTCCCCTCCCACCTGCGTGACTCAGGGGTGTAAGGGCCCGTTAACCCGCTCACACAGGCCACCGACTCGGGGCCGCCTATTTCCCCGCATCTCTGTTTAGATTATTTCCCGTGGAGGCGGGTGACTCTCTTGTGTCACTGATAAGAGCGCAGCAGGGCGGTGGCAAGAGGGTCAAACCACAACGGGAAATAAAAAAGTCAGGAAAATACCAGAAAAAAAAAAAATATCTTTATCCCTTCAGAAAAAAAAAAAAAAAGTACTTTCCCCCCAAACTTCTTCACCGCGGCGCGAGGCTATTACACTGATAGAAATTCTCCTCCCTCCTCGGCAGTCTGGCCTTGAGCACGCGAGGGGCCAGAGTCTTAGCCACATCTCAAGCTAATTTACAAAGATCCCGAATTATTCTCTTATCTCGAGCTTTAAAGGTTGTAAGGTTGATTAACAAGGCCCTGTCCTGTTTATCAGTTTGGGGCTGGGTGTGGAAAATAGCCCGCGATAAGTGCACAGACCATTAAACATTCTATTTCCCCTAATATTTGTCGGCAACCATCTGCTTAACTGATCTCCCTTCACTTTAATTAAAAGGGATTCCCGTCTTGTTGGGGTCATTATGCGCTGGCGGATGCCAGGAGAGGGGTTTGTGATGAGTTCAGCGTTCCCTCTGTCCCTGGGTTGCCAGAGGGCTTTTTTCATCCTCCCTTCCACCCTCTCCAGAGTTAACCCCTTCCTGTCCTGCAGCATCCGCACCGTGTTATTTAGTGTGCAAAGCTATAGATTAAGCGAGTCCAACAATAAAGGAGATACAGAGCTGGTGCAAACTTTTCTCTTCACTAGGGGAAGAGTGGAGATATTCTCCCTCAACTCCGGGGCAGGAGGCTCCGGCTGTAATGGTTTGATTTGCCCAACACTAGTTGGATCGATGCGGCTGTTTACAGTTTCTCCCTCTCTCATCCCTTTTGTCTTTTTTCTAATTTAGTGTTCCCAAACCATGGACAGAGGTCTGCATCCGTCTGCTGCGCTTGCATCTTCGCCCTCCTCCCCGCTCTCCATCACTGTCCATTGATGTTTTTCCTCTCTCTTTCTTTTCTCCTCTTCCTCCTCTCCTTCCTTGGTTGGACTTGGAGAAAGAGCTGCATGCCTCCACACTTCTGGACAAGACTGATGGCTCGTCAATAACATTAGCCAGCATTGCAGGCCTCACTGGTGTGGAACCGGATCAATAGGGCCCAATAAGAAGTCGTATACATGTATGTGCTCCATGGCGGCGCGGCTGATGTTACCACAAATGAGTTTTTATAAGAATTCAGGAGTGACCGTCTGTTTAATCCCTCTAATTCCACATGAGGAATTCATGAACAGGTTTAAGTGCTCACAGTCATCTTTCAGTATAATTATGTTTTCTACCCTTCAAAAAATGAAATATGAATATTGAAATTCAGCAGCTCAGGTGGAACCTGATCCCGTCTTTCCCTCCGAATTCTAAAAACTTTACGCTCTGATTATATCGCGCAGTTACAATCAGTTAGTCCTCAATGAAAATTGATTTCTACCTTCAGCGCGGTGACCGGAGGGTGTGTGTGGGTGTGTCGAGTGTTTGCACGATACGTCCTGGAAAATGTATATTTCATATGGAAGCAACTTTAGATGCAGTTTACCTAGAACAAGTCTGTTTTTTAAAAGCATGACTTGCAGTTTTATCTGTTTATATTGAAGTATATTAATAGAGGTTGTGATGTTCATTATATTGTACTGTATTGCAGTACCGTCTGGATATTACTACCATGATTCAGATTTCCTTCACTGACTAATTTAAATATGGCTTAAATATTAAAAAATATCTATAAACATAGTATTTCTATTGTAGTATTACTTCTGATCCAAACAATATAATTATTTCATGTTCCTTAAAATAAAAACAAGTGGAAGGAATTCAGACAAATTCAGGTTCTGCACGCTTTTATTCTATTTTATTATAATATGCAACTTGATGACCGACATGTTTACTCTGCATTTTGAACTGTACAAAAAATTGCCTTTGCTGCTTTCAGTTGCACTGCACCTTTAGAGAGACTCATCCTGTTTATTAGTAGTAGTGTGCAGTGATAAATGTAATTTATGTTCTATATATCATTGTTATACTTTGGTCTTTAGTCTATTATCATTCCAGTTTAAAGCACCATCATATGATGATGCACGCAGACAGACAGACAGACAGACAGACAGACAGACAGACAGACAGACAGACAGACAGACAGACAGACAGACAGACAGACTGACTGACATCTTCTCCCAGTTAACCTCTCTGCTCTTCCTCAAACGTTCCAGTTCAGACACAACAAAGCAAACCCGTCCTTTCTGTCTGTGTATTTTCTCCCACTGCAAAGAGCTCTTGTCTCTCAAAGGTCAGCGGATGGCCGATGTATTTGTCCGCCCAATCAATGGCCCCCGCTGCTGTCAGGAACATGCTCGGCTTCAGGGGGTCAACCTACGGTGTCGGACGGCGTCCGCCGTCTCCCCGGTGAGACGTCGTCACCAGGAGAGGAAGCGTGTGTTTGTGATGGCTGAGGATAATTGTGCGAAGTGGGGGAGCATCACTTCCTCTCCGCATATAATCAATATGATCCAGCGCTATGACTCTGAGACGTGTGTGTGTGTGTGTTGTCCAGTGAGGGACAATGACAGCGGATCAAGGAACCGGCCTGTGACAAAGAGGAACAGAGTCTAATTCAAGGTCAATAAGGACGATGTCACCCCGTCTCTTCCTCCGAGGGGACGAGGACGGCAGCATGTTCCTGTTGCTTACCAGACCAAACACGACATCACCGCTGGAGCACATATCAATTTGTAACGTGACCCCCCCGGTCACAGCACATGATGTCAGCACAGGTCGTCCTTAATGGCAGGATGACCCAACATTCGTCTGCGGTCAGTTTTACATTTGTTGCATCATTTCCTCTTTGGTTCCGTGTGTTGTTATTACTCAGCATTGTTTGACATGAACAAGCTGTTTAATTTAAAAAGTCATGTATGATGTTTAATCCCTTTTGTGTCTCTTCCTTTATTTGTATTAGAAGTATAGAAGTGTGCATTTCATTTTCAAAACGTGCCATTTCACTAATTTAATTTAGGCCTTTGATCAGACAAAAGTACCTTCTGTGCTACTTCAATGACCATCGTGCTAATTTGCTACCACCGGCAGCACCTCGTCCTCGTGCCGGTGCGTCTTTTAATAACTCTATTAATCTAATCGTCTACTAATTGGTCAAGATAGCCTTTTCCCTGGTGATTTTTATCATATGGTAATTAAAGAGGCGTGCTGAAATCACAGGCTCTTGTTGAAAAAAAAAAAAAAAAAGCTTGATTGACACGCTGTTTCTGCAACACAGAACCGAAAATAAAACATGATGACAAAATGCCAGTGACTGATAAATCTTTAATATAAAAATTGTACAAGAATTCTGATACAAATTACAAGAGGTATTTGGACAAAATATGAATAAAATTCCATTTACATCCCAAAACCCTTATGCATTTTATGCAAAAACCATAGACAGTTATGATACAGAAACAAATACAAGAAAAGGCAATTGAAAGAAAAAAAATCGAAAAATGAAAGTCTTTTTTAAAAGAGGACACGTTTTTTTTTTTTCTCCACCTGTCTGCAAATGGGGAACACCTGCTTTCGGTAACATACAGTATTCATGAGGCTTCCAAACATCCTGACGCTGACGTGATTCGAGCTCCTCTACTCTGTTTGTAGCCATGCGACGCCGTGGAGGGCCGGTGCTGCAACACGGGCGTGTTTAAGACGCAGACACACATCGGATACACAAAAAGAAAAAAAAGAAATCATCAGATCCTCAAAGCTTATTCATACTTTAAAACTGTAAAATATGATTGGCACAAATTATCATGGGCAGAGCGACGTGACTTTACAGTTTTTACTCTCAGGATCGTTTCACAGGTTCCAGTTCAAATGCAGTATTTCTTTAAGACGTAACACGTGAGACTGAAGCATCTATACAAACCTCTGTGTGTGTGTGTGTGTGTGTGTGTGTGTTTTTCTGCATATTTCTTCCGATGTCCCGTCAAACCTATTCATCCCACCGTGTGCCACGAGCTACATTAACTGGACACCCTGCATGCAGTGTCGCCTCCCGTCCTCTCCTCACACCTCTTGAACTCACTCACTCAGCGATGGGAAGGAAAAAAAAAATGGACAGTGATTAACAGGTCGGCCGCATCCATCATTTTCCACCCCCCTTTTTTTTTTTCCTGTGTGTGCTACGTAGTATTATAGAATAATTGATGCCTGATGCTGATCAAATATTTAGGATTCACTCTAAGTGACGTGTTCCGGTGGACCCACAGCTGGTCACCGGGTCCCAGAATACACCTGGGCCCATGTGAGAAAGATTGGATTGGGGTTTTCTCAGAGGAGAGGGGGGAGATTGGTGGTCATTTCTCAAAGGTGTAGTGGGTGGGGGGGGGTGGAAGTGTGAGGGCTGGCTCCATCCCTCTGCGGCAGGCAATCAGGAAGAGGCTGGTGATCCTGCGGAGTCCCGGGCCTGCTGCTCACTCGCTCTCTCTCCTCCCCTGCCTTGTTAAGTGACTGCCGCAAGGCTCCAGCCAGGAGACTCTCCGAGCCCAAATCCTTCCACCAGCTCTCCCTTCCCTCTTTTAACCGTCTTTTGCATGTCCTGTCCGCTCTAATCCCGGCAGCTCTCAGCCCAAAGACAGAGTTTAGAAGGCAGTCGGAGGGAAGACGATGCTGCTGTAATTATGATATTCAGTTCACTATGTGTGCTGCAGTTGTTGCATGAGAAATGGACAGCGAGGATATAAATGTCTCAGGGGACGAGGTTATTGGGCAGAGAACATTTGTGTTAAGAGGACTTAATATGTCGTGTGTGCACGGCTCAATCAATTCCACAAGTTCAATGCAATCTAATGCTATCGATAATCACCCTCTTTGGGTGAAACGTCTCTTTAACGTGATGGGACAGCAGATATTTAAAATGAAATATGAATAATAAGAGCTTCGCACTTTCCAGACCTGACTCAACGCGAGCTTCACACCGTTTTTTTTCCATAATGGAATGTGAGCCGTCTATACTGCGGCGGAGGCTATAATGTTAATACTAGACGGGGAGTTTCATTTCCTGCGGTGGGATCGCCGTCTTCTCCATCACCGGAGGTTAACAAGTCACCGAGTTCTTGTCATCTTTTTGGCCAGCCAGAAGGAAGCATGTGTGAGCGTGCACCTCTCTCCTCCGCCCGTGTTTGTATGTAGAGAGACAGCTGTCAGCAGGGTTCCCGGAGTAGCACTTTTCTATTTCTGCCAGACTCGAGAGCTGCGGGGATTGAATGAGTGAATGAGGGAGCGAGCGCCTCAGTGAAACCCACTCCTGGGAGGAGGCGAGGGCTCCTGTACTCAATTTTCCCTTCACTTGGGATAAACAGGCAATTACCCATCCCTTTTTCCTATGCCATGGCCGTCCGGTGAACTTAAGCATACACTATTAGCGTGTGTCCCTGTAGGACCTGCGCTGTGGGGTGTGGAGGTGGTAAGTGAGTGGCGGCTTTAAGAAACGGGTAAGACGGTTGTTAAATGACTCTCGCTCTGACAGATGAAGAGGAAGAAAACAGAATGAGAAAGGTTGAACTGAATCACCAGTGAACCCGAAGAAGAATAAGCACACAAGACCAAATGAAATAGATGAATTCAATACAGCTATTTGAATTAGTCAAATTGAATTATTTCAAGCGCACTCTCTCTTTTTTCCGCCTTTTTTTTTTCTTCTTTCTACTTTCTGTCAGTGTCACAGTCCTGTCAGCAACCTTGGCGTCTGGCAGTGTAACGAAGTGACAAGTGAGTTATTAGACAGAAGAAGCCGGAAAAGGCAGGGACGCCTCCAGGTAACGGAGAAGCAGCACATTTTTAATGATCGTTGCTGTCATCCTTTCCTCCCTAGTCAGCCTTCCACCTCCGCAACCTTTCCATCAGACTCAGCTCTCTGTCTTCCTCTCTTCATCTCTGAGAAGAGAGGACTGCAACCCTGCGTGTGTCATATAGGGAGTCTTTAAAAAAAGGAAAAAAAAGGCATGAAATATTTTACAGGAACGGGTCATGTCTACACTGCAAAATGGCTTAAAACAAATGGACCTCGACACTGTTATGGATGTGAGGTGCTGTGAATACTGTACATACATCACACCACATAACACTGCATATGTTTCCTTTTGTGTAGCACCAGTCAAGTAGGACCTTGTATAGTAACACATGGCATCGCTAATACATCGATAAACAAGTCAAACTGAGGAACAATCTCTTATTTTTTGTCTTTTTTTTTACAAAAAATATACCGGACAAATACGTCTCTGTGAGGATACGTCACCCACCAATAAATACCCCTTCCCGTTGGCTACTTGGACCAGTGGAAATATTTGTACCATAAGACAAGTCGTGGGCGAGTTCAAAAAAAATGCCAAGGAAGATGGCAACAGTTTCGTAGTGAAGCCCACGCTCAGCGATGGAAACCTAAAAACATCACAGCAAGAAGATTTAAGACTCAAGTGCATCATATCAATCCGATGGGGCCGATGATTTAAGTACAACGTTCTACTGAAAAGAGCTTTTCTTAGTCAGACACATTTTTTTTGGTCACAGTTAAAGGACTATTTTCCTCCTCTTGTTTTTCGTCAAATACCATAAACACGTTCCGTCAGGACGTCTTCTTGTGAGCACAAACACCGGTTCTTTCGTCGCAGTAACTTCACCATTACACACATTTTTCTTCTATTTACGTCGTAGCCGGCAGCCGGACACAGATCGCTGCGTGAACTAACAGAGAGGATGAATCAACGTGTGAAACAGCAGTTTATATTATCAGTTTTTGAAGCGTGACACTTTCTTAATACCTTTACGTCGCGATCGGAGGGGCGCGAGAGGGGGGGAAAGGGGGGGGGGGGTCATGGAGTTTTGTTCATGGAGGACATTTCCTTAATGTTTTCTGTCGTGAGAAGCTTGAACACGTGCAAAAAGAAAACTGGCACAAGTATGTTGAAGG
>CAAKHC010013228.1:37063-53359 GCA_901007825.1 Macroramphosus scolopax
TCAGTGTGTGCGTGTCCTTGTCTGAGTGTGTATATGTGTGTGTGTGTGTGTGTGTGTGTGTGAATGTTGTCTAAATGACTCCTAATGTGTAAATGAGAGGGAAGGCTGAGTGGTATTAAGCTGACACCGGTGGTTCTTTGTCTTTCCTGTCATTTGGGTGTGTGTTATGAGGTTTGGAGTGTAAGTGGGAGGACAACAGCTTCAGTGGAATTTATCACTCTCTGTCACTGAGATATCTGCTTTGCATTGATTCCCTTTTTTTTTGAAAGTGTTCTTTTTTTTTGTTGAGCGGGTCGACATTAAATATAGATTAAATGGGAAAGTCGTAGTACTGCAGTGAGTGCGTATGTCTCTTCGTAGCTTCATGTAAGAAAATAATAAGTCTTCTTATTCCCCTAAAAATACATCACAAAGAAACCGAAACCAAAGAGATGAGTTTGCGTCTTTTAATCATCATCACTTTTTTGAACTGGGGTGAGTTTCTTTTGCTAACATATTCTCTCTATGAGCCGTGTGCCCTCTGTTCGAGGCAGTATAAGTAATATAATATAATAAGAAACAAACAGAGTTGATTGTGAAAGAGCGGGGCCGGGCCCACATGCCGTGAGGGGACCGAGGGAGAGGGAGCGAGAGAGAGAGGGAGGGAGGGAGGGAGGGAGGGAGGGGAGAAGAGAGACTCCAACATAATTAACCTTCACTCTCTCCGCTTGCAGTGGCCCATGCAGGGACCAGGGGATGTGCACTGCTGCAACATGGGAATGTGGATGAGGGAGGACACCTATAGCTGCGGTAGCCACTTCAAAAAGACGCAGGTTGAAATATCGGAGTGAAGGTTAAAAAATAAACCAGATAGGCTGATGGGAATTAGATACGGAAGTCACAGTTCAGAAAAAAAAAAGAAAGAAATATGATAAACGTGTCTATTAATGGTGATGATGACGGGGCCTCTGCAGCAGTTAATCATGCAGAGTCGTCAGCCCTTCTGCCGACGCCACTCCACAGTAAATATGTTATGATTTACATCTAAGCAGCAGACAAGCTGGAGAAAACATCTCACTGTTAAACCACACACACACACACACACACACACACACACACACACACACACACACACTCTTGTGTCCGCTCTGTTTAACACTCAAAAACATACACACATTACAAACTTGCTCGCATTTAATGATCCTTTACTGTATTTCTGTACAGTACTCGTGTGCACATGTGTTTGTGTATGCAAACATCTGGGACATCTGCTCCTCGTCCTGCCCTCCGAGACCGTAAATAGGGCAAGAATCCAAACCGGTTCTTTTCTTTCACTGGCGGTGCGTTCGCGGCGCGTCCTACGTCCTGTTGTTTTATTCTCTATCGACCAAATGACCTCTGTAATCAGCTGTTTTCGGAGTTAATGAGAAGTCGTTAAGCCACACGTATTGCAAAAGTGCTTTAGAATATATTAATATATCAGCTGTGACAAACAGTATCGATATCATCCATCACTATTTAAATTCAAATGGTGTTTCTCGGAGTGCTGTCGTTTCTTATTACTGCTTCATGTCTGAGGTGAACCACTTCAAAGAACAGATTATTAATCTTTATGTTCTTGTTATTGCATTGTTGGCTGGAAATCAGTTTCTTACTATGAGAATCATCTTAAAGATTATTATTAAGAAAACTATTTTTTAATCTAAGATGAAACAGATCCTCCGATATGAATTATGTCATTAGACGGGTTTGATGAGAGCCCGGTTTGTGCATCGACTCGTCCCAAAGCCGCAGGATTCCTCCAGCTATGCGGCGCTCTTCTTTCAGTTGTTTTGTTCCGTTTGAACCAGCGGCGGAGTAATATGTCCCATATGTTATCAGGAATTTATCCCCCACAGAACCAGTATGGAAACAATAGTTTGCGTAGGTCTCACCCACCCGGAGCGACGCTGCACATCCCCGGATCAACCAGGCAGCAGCGGTCCAAGTCATCTCTAACCCCAATATGTTTTGCCGCTTTTTGTAGCCTGTGTTTTGTTTTCCAATTATCTGGTGCTTCTCATTATGGAGTTAAACTGTCACACACACACACACACCCAAGCTGGCACTTTGTGTGAGCACAGCATAAACTTCACGTTACCCTTTCTCTATATTTCGGTTTAATCTTTGAGGCCTCGCTGACTTTCTGAAGAACTCCACTCCCTTTCTTTGATCGCCGATTTGTCGAAATACACCTTCACCACAACATCTGTTTGTCCTCTTATTGTCTGATGATTATTGTTCTTTCTCCTGTCAGCTCATGTACGTTATCCATCACGGCGCGAACGTAGCAGATACCACTGCAAATAAACAACGCTCACGTGGACAAAAACACTTCACCCCTGACGAAAAGCAGGACACAGAACCAGCTAAGCATAAGAAAAATATCCGAGCAACATCTGCTATTTGCTACGGCGCTCCTGCAACGTGTGATTCCTCCGTGCAACTACCAATGAAAGAATTTACCATGTTAATATTTGGTATTTGAACTGTGCGATAAGGTGCATGCAAGAGGAAATACATCTTACTCTCTGTGATCTACTTGTACGTGCAGTATCCCTGCGACTGTGCATGCTTGTGTGTGCATGCATGTTGGTGAACAGCAGCCCAGTCGTGCCTTGGGCCTTGGAAAGCTGTGTCAAAAGAGGGCAGCTAACAAACAGCGGCAGCGCACCACGCCGAGGCAACGCACGCTATAATAACAACTCCTGTCATCTCGCCGCTGTGGGCACAGCTGCGTCAGGTGAACAGCGGGTTCACGCCTTCATTAATGCTAACACGTCTTCCGTTCCGCTCCCCCCGTTCTCCCCCTGTTCTCCCCCTAACAGAGTCCCCGTGTCACCTGCTCTACTTGCATGCTGCTAATGAAGAAGCAGTGGTAGCAACAGATGCCTTCCCCCCCCCAAAAAGAACAAATGCTACAGCCGAGCTTGCTCTTTTATAACATTTGTTTGGGCGGAGGAATGAAGCAGTGGTGGAGGAAGAGATGAGAGCTGGTGTGTGGGTGAGACAAAACACTGGGGAGAAATCAAAAGCTCCCTTTGGGAAGATTTGTTTACCGATTGAAAGCTTGAAGTGAGCTGCTACTTGCCCTTTAACCCGAAAAGTGTCATGGATGCTTATATGATGACTACGTTTTTAATTTTCACCTCCATTTCTCTATTAAAAGAAGAACGAGCGCGGCCTTTACCTGGAGCACTTCTATTAAAGAGACGGTGTCAGCATGAGATGTATCTGAGATACTGTTTATTCTAGTTGGGGACATTCTCCGCGAGGTCGTCGCTGCGCTGAGCGACTGGATAACTTCAAGTTTTCACGGCTGTTTACAGGACTGGCAAAGGAATATGACTCCCAGTGTCACCAGAGCTGAATGCATACCCACGCTGTTAACACCGGCCAATAACATGTATAACAGTCCCTCCTATTATTCAAAAACACTTGTTTGTAACTCCTAAGGGAGCCTGCGTTAGCCCGGGGCCCAGGTGATGTACCCCCAACACCTGCTCTTAGTGCTGCTACATATATATATATATATATATATATATATATATGGTGGGACTGATATGTGCTAACAAGCCCAGGTGAGCTTGGCTAGCCTCACTTCCCAATGCGCTAATAAATGCAGTGGTTTGACAGACCGCTGTCTACGTGAATGTATGCGCCTTCACCTTTCTGTGACAAGCTGTGGTGGTGAGGGCAGGTAAACAAAACTGCAGCTGGAGGGCTGAGGGCTACGGCTCAGTGCAGGCTTCAGTGTGTGTGTGTGTGTGTGTGTGTGTGTGTTTCCCATCCTGACACCCTACTCTTCTGAACGTTGACTTGACAGGGAGCAGATGTCCCTGAATCACTTTCTTCGTGTTCCATTAACTACCAGATGTGAAGTGATAGAATATCCAGGTAAAAAAGGAAAAACAGTCATCAAACACTGGAGTTCAATTATAATAAATTAACACCAAATTAAAAAGTTTCTCTTAAAAACTATTTCTTTACAAACAACCCCCTGTTTGGATATACTTCCAAAAAACCTACCTGTGACCTGTGCAAGTACATTCAAATAAAAAAATGAATTTAAAAGTGTCTGCACTAACCTGTCTCGGCTCCGCCGGGAAGGGAAAGCAGCGTTGCAGCCAGCCACAGTGCACACGTGCATCTCTTTGAGATGCACATTCTTGTAGTGCAGTTTCATGCTATAGGAACTCTTGAAGCTCTTCTTACACACATAACAGATCTTGGGGTCCGGACTTGAGCAGGGGTCTCCGTCCGGTGATTGGGAAGTGGGGAACTTTGGAGGGCTGGCGCCGTAGCCCATTGAAGAGATGAAGCTCTCGTGCAGAGCGGCCATGCTTGCAGCGGCAGCGGCTGCAGCCGCCATGCCACCGTTGTAGAGACCGTACTGGCTCATGCAGAACATGTCGTAAGTAGGATCATTGAGTTCTTCCTTGATCTTGATAGGGGCCTGATGAGGGGAGGGTGAGGAATGACCCTTGCCTTCCATTTCCTTTCTCAAATGGGCTTCCTCACCGCACTCGTCATTCTGTTCCTTGTCCAGACCTCTTCCACCCTTGCTGTGTTTTTGCTGTTCCTCCAAATCCATCAGCTCATCGCGGTAGAACATCTTGGAGTCAGAGGTTTCGGACTCATTCTCAAAGTCTCTTTCGTGGTCCTGGTCCTCAGAGGTGAAGCTGTCCATGCAGCGTAGCTCGCCGGAGCCTCGGAGATCGCCCCTGCTGTCTCTGCCGGTTCCCTCCTGGCACTCGTCCTCACTTTGCCTCATCATGCCTCTCAGAGCGATGCCGGGGCTCATCTCATCCTGCGAAGGGGATTGCTGCCCACTGCCGCCACTGTGGTTCCCGATACTACTACCACTGTTGTTGTTACTGTTACAGTTACCGTTCATCTTGATGTTGTGAAGAAGCGATGCGTGATGATGGTGGTTGTGGTGGAGGTCGTCGTCGTCGTCGTCATCTTTGTCCTCGTATTCATCCGCCACGTCGATTACTTCCTTCTCGATCTTCACCGGCATACTAGATTTACGAGGCTTCTTCTTGGGCGTGGGATCGCTGCAGCCAGTCGTGTGGTCCTGATTGGCTCCATGTGTAGGTAAGCCGTGGGACATGAGTCCTGCTTCTGACACGTGCATATTATTGTGCGAAGCCACAGCTGCAGCCAATAACTGCTGATGCTGGTCCATCAGTGAGGTACTGTTGGTGGTCGTGGGCAGGATGGGGCTGGTGGGCAGTGACACAGGGGGGCTAACAAGGTCTGCAGGGGACAGTAGTGTACGGTAGAACGGGGGCACCGGCTGGACTGGCTGGACCGACTTTAGGGAGGGGAACACGAGTGGGCTCTGCAGGGGCGACTGAAGCATCGGGTCTACCGGTGGAGTCGTGAAACCCAGCGGGGGCCTTCCAGGGCTGGTGAGTGTGAAGCCACTCTTGGTGCTTGAGATGACGGGTGTACCCGAGGTCGAACGGATGAGGTCCTTGTCGCGGTTGTTGCGCAACATGGGCATGTGCAACCGCGGGTTGGGATTGGCACTGTGACGGTTACGGCTGCGCAGCGAACTGAAGACCATGTTGCACCCTTCAATGGTGCAACGGTGTTTGATCTTCAGGTGCACAGCGTTATAATGTATCTTAAGAGTGCCTTTGTCGTAAAAGGTTTTACCACAAGAGTTGCAGCACACGCGGCCCTTGCGCGAGGTGGATCCCATGCGCCGCATGCGATGCATCTTGGAGGAAAACGAAGCATGGGTGATGCTTTTCGACTGCTCCTCCTTTACGAAGTGGTGGTGGACCTGGTGGTCGCTTAAACTGTTGGATTGCTGAGACTGACTTTGGGATTGCTGTTGACCCTGCTGCTGCTGGAGCTGCGTCTGCTGTTGCTGCTGTTGCTGAGCCTGCTGGGTTGAAGGTGATGGTGAGATAGGGGACGCCCTATTATTGGGCTCTGTTTTGGGTTCAGTGTTATTGTTTAGTGCTCCCAGGCCTCCACGACTGGGGCTCTGGCCTGTGCGGAAAGGTGAAAGAGACACTTCCGAATCGCTCGTCTCCACGTGTTCGATCTGGTTGGGCAGGCTGGGCTCCCGGAGCCGGAGAGCAGATTGCTCCATGGGCAGACCATTCGGGGGCAGGCCGAGCATGGGGGCAGAGACGGGGTTTATATATTGGAAGGGCAAAAGAAAGGCGAGGCTGTTGGGGATATTCTCGAAATGGTGAATGCTGGATGGGCTACTGTTTTCCAGATGTGTCAGGAGACCTGGACTGCGGGTCCTGTTGTTGCTTTCTATGAATGTCCTAATCCCGGAGTCTGTCTTGGAGGAAGGAACCGTAACTGCCTGACCTTCCTTCTCCTGAATGGCCATCAGCTCCACAATAGACTTGGTTTCACCAAAGCGCAAGAACTGCTGCAGGGTGATGATCTCCTCTTCTCGGGACATGATGCTCCAGCGGTCAAGCACCTTGCCTGCAGTATCCTACATGCCCCAGAAGAGACAAGAGAGAAGACAAAAAAAAAACAAACCGTTATTGATTGTGCATAATCAGTGTGGTCAAAGGAGAGGATGGAGCAGGGGTTAGTTTCTAAAGGCAAGCTCTTGTGCTTGTGAAATTCAAGAACCCCTGGAGCAACAAGTAACTAACGGAGCTTTGTCGAACATCTTCCCCCCTTTTACTTTTCCATCCGTTTAAACTCATTCATTCATTTTTTTATAAATCCGCCCTGTAAATGTGATATTTAAACACACGGGCCCGAGAAAAGGAAAAGAGCTAAACCGAGTCTCGAGCAAACAAATCAAATCAATTAGACGTGGCTAATAAAAGGCCTCTGCGACTTCCAACTTCGGAGGGAAGTTAATCCGTGCGACTGACAAAAACAGCGAAATTGTGCGATGCCAGAAATAATAGAATAATTAATGGAGGCCACTAATGGCAGCACGTCGTCCATCGTGTTCTTCATATATAAAGCGGTGAAATGCTTATGGGGAGAAAGGGACGGCTGCAGGGCTGAGGACATATGTGGGATGATGTCTTTACAAAGAGCTCCTCAGCCTGGAGATTAATCACATATTTAGTGAGTTTTAATTTCGTCAACCAATGACGCAAGTTTACAGTGGCTAGCTGGAAAAAAAAAAGGGATTTGGATGTTAAACTATAACCTCTGGCATTTCCAATTCTTGCATCTGTGGAAAGGCTTGGGAAACATTCAGAAAGAAGGAAACTTTATTTGGCCGGGGTCTCTTCAGATATGTCCAAAACACGGCTTAGAAATAAAGGCTTTTACTTGCAAATGCTGCCATACATCAAAAGATCGCACCGGATTCTGGGAAAAGAATATTGGCAGAGCCTTGACATTAATCTGTGGTTGAGTTAGTAGGTCAGAAGTACTGGAGGTTTGACCCATCGCTTTGTTCTCCTGCAGGAATCCGCGTCTCCTCTTGCTCGATTTGTTAGTATTGACGACAGTGTTTTAATACGTGAACCGCCGTTGTTGTAAGATAAGCATGTGTGCGCGAACGAGATAAAGATCGACAAAAGAGACGTGGAGTTCACACACGGGTTCTTCAGGGACCGACGAGCAAGCGACATCAAGGGAGCAACACAAGCGATCACAATTAGTCACAGTAACATTTCATACGAGCTCCGAGCTGCTGGCATCTATAAAAGATAAATTGCAGCGATGGTGAGCAAAAAGCTGTAAAAACCAACATCACAAAGCACAAAGGGCCTGTAAGGAGAAAACAGAAGATAAATGTTTAAAGAGCGACAGCGAAAGAGAGAGATAGAGCGAGGAGAGACACAGAGGAAGAGGAGCAGAAAAACAGAGAAAATAAAAAGTGTGAGGGGTTTCATATCATGCCCTCAGATATACTGGAGAAGTGGATTCTTCTGAGACGAAACATCAATAGTCACTGGGGTATTTGTTGTTAAATATACATTAAAAAACATTTTACACTTTCATTCTGTGTGCGCTCTGGAGTTTTTTGCCTCGAGGTATGACTTAAAATTCTAGCCTGGGCACTATTATTTCATAGCGCCTGGCCATCGGGGCATTAGCACTTCCATTTGATTTAATTGAAACAAAAAAAAAATGAAAGCAAATTACAAAGTGAATCTTTAAATAGTTCACATCCAACGACGCGCTCAGGAACGGAGACTTTCAATGTTTTCTGGTGACAAAACAGGTTAATTTGTATGAGAGCTCAGCTAAACAGCAATTACAACTCCTATAAGAAGGGTGAGATATTCTAGATGCTGTTAAAGTGTATTATTCCTAGTAAATAGCAATACAGACCTCCTGTATGTCTTTGATCATTGACAGGCCTTGTTCTATTTGGTTGAAGCCAATTTAAGATATTTTAATATTCCTAACTATGCCACTTTGATGTTAACTCTAACAGACACCGACAGCGAGGGATCTTAACGGGAGCTCCACCAATAGATGCTAGTTACAACCTGCACTCTGAGTGATGTCATTAAACAAATCTGCAAAAAAAAAAAAGCATTGCAAGTTTACACACGTACGCAAAATGGTTTGAGCGAAGAATTCCCTGCGAACCCACGCCCAGCTCTGTCTCAATCACCGGCTGAGTCAAACGCGGTGAGACATTCGTTTCAGCCTCTGCTCGTCCCACCCTGGGCCTCCTTTTTCCCCACTCATGAAGTCCAGCGAAGCCAAAAACGCAATGACACACAGGCCAAACGGCAAACTATTAGTGTTAGGGAGGACCAGCCAGCTGTCAGAACAGCTCAGCGGTCCTGCGATGTGTTGGAACCGGTCGGAGACGAGGCCATGCAAGCGCCTCGTGTTAACACTGCTCAATTGAGTTTTGGAGGGCAATCAATAAGCTTCTCTGGGCTGGGATTAGACGTGGAGCAGAGAGTCAACCCAAATTAAAAAATGGAAAAGTCTAAAAAAAAAGGATGTGGGAGAAACCTGATCAAGTTTCCATCCATGTGGAAACGACTCCTTATTTTTTATTCCAATTTCTGAAAATCCGCTGAAGCAGATGGTTTCCGACACGTCATGATATCGACGGTACGTCCCAGACGGAATGCTGAGAGCAGATAATCCCCATATAATTTAATAATAGTACAAAGGTGAATGTGTGTTGACACACACATGCAGACAAACCCCGGCCCCTGCAGTCCTCACTACAGAACGTTTCACTACTCCACACCCCTGCATTAGCCTCGCGACGCTGCGAGAGAAACAAATATGCCATTAGAAGCACTTTTACAAGTAGGCACTCATCTTCCAATTAGCTTAATGTGGCCCTCTTTCCCTTATATTTTCCAGGCGTGCCCCACCTCTTCTTGTGCACTCCCTCCAGTAAAATCTCATCAATCCTACCCCCCCCACACACCCCCCTGCTATGACATATTAGTCTGTCATTATGCATCCCAGAGTCCTTTAAACAATACAGGCAAACCTCTGTTTGCCAGGTTAATGACTATTAGCCAATAATTACAGCAAAGAGACGATGGGGTACCCACTTTATCTGGTGGACAGCCCGCTGCTGTTGGTTTGTTTTATCTATCCGCCAGCCTCCGCGTCTCTCAGAATTAATCTAGCGACGGCTGTATTTATTAATCTCTCCGCTGCTGCAAAGCATTCTTAATTCGTGGCTGTCTCTTTTACTGTGGCGGCGCTGGATGCTGTTGAGTGTGTGTGTGTGTGTGTGTGTGTGTGTGTGTGTGTGTGTGTGTGTGTGTGTGTGCGGTGGTGGTTTATCCACCTTGCAAATTGCTGACAATGAGAATGAGCAAATGATGGCCTTGTCATGGGCCAGGGCACAACTGTCAGTTTAAACAAATCAGGCTATTATGCAATTAGCGGCGCATGTGCTGGGCTGTGTTAAAAATCCTCCATGTACAGCGTTGTTGGGCTGCACGGCGTGCAAGAGGGAATAACAGCGTAACATGTGCACGCAGCAATCATCACCTATCCTTCTCTGTGACTGAGGGTTCTCAGAGAGCGATGAAAGAACCATGTCGGGACCAACCCAGTTACAGTTATAAAATGTTAGGATCGCGTGTTTCTGCAAACCACGGATACGTATCATGTCAAGGTTTGTGAAGAGAAGGCGGATCAGATTGTATGAATGATGATTACCATGCTTTTTGGTTGGGAAACATTAAAATGAAAAGTATCCATGATATTCAGAAACATACAATACCAACATTTTATTCTGGGGCTGTCGGAAAACCGCAAAAAGGAAAAAGTATAAGCAGTTGTATTTACCTAAATATGGCGGCCGACCCTAATAGAGGTTTGTGTCGTACAGTGTCGGAGTGTAGGATGACAGCCACAACGCTTCCACGTCAACATCACTGCACTTCAACCGGTCGGAGGACAGTATCACTTGCAACGGGGCTGATCAGTTCTCACAATGGCGAAGTGAACCATGGGAACCACATTGATCCACCAATCACCTTGCAGCGAATGTGATCTCCACCGAGCCTCCGGGGAATCCCCATTGATCTCCAGTCCCGCTTTCAGATCCAGTTCCTTAAAAAAAAAACTGCTGTATCCCTGTGTTCGCCACTTCAAGGGAGGTTAAGCAGGAGTTCCTTGTGATCTGAGAAGGTCTTGAACCTTGGTTCTTCTTTTTCCATATTCTGTTTCTCTCCCCAACCCATCTCGGGCTTTATGAATAATGCAGGGGATCTAGTGGCGAGAGGTGCCACGAGGGATGGGTTCTCACAAAGCTCACTGCCTGGAGCCATCACATCAGAGGGCAAGAGCTCCCAAGACATACGCTGTTCCCCCATTGGCTCCCTAGTGGCAGGTCAGAGGTCATGTGTGAGCAACCGGCTCTACTTCTTCCTCTCTGATGGACTACAGGGAAATCAGTAGCTACGTCCAGACGTGGGTGGAGGACATTTGTAAGAATCACAGAGGTTAAAATTTGCACTCTGTGATCTTGGTAAATAGCTCATTCATGCTCTGGACATCAAAAGAATATGTTACTTTTGGACGCGGCCCAACCGGCTGTGCATCAGCCTCGGACTGATACTGAGCAAACCCCTTATCTGTGCAGCAAGACGACAACGGACCGAGTTCTATAAGTGATAAGGCAGCTGTAAAAACATGTCATCCCATCGTCAAAGACAGATGCAACAGGTTCCCTGCGGACCGATCCGTTATGACTCTGTCACATTCTGGATTCACGACCGTGATTACACCGAAAAACCTTTGAAACATGTGCAAGAGGAGGGAAGGAAATCTGCAGTCGATTACTGTGTTCAATGTTTTACAGCTGTGATCCGATACATCAAAAATTACAAATAGCGGCCAAGAAATTAAACAATACTCAGATTACTCTGCAAATATTAGTACATGTGTATGAGTAGAACGCCTGTATGCATCAGTGGAAGCGGTCTTGTTCTAACATGTGGCGATTTAGCAACATTTCATTGAGGGGATGACACACAGAACCTGCTGCTGATGGTTTATATACCATCTCACCCCCTCGTTCATCTGGTGCTTATATTTTGTTCATTTCTGTCCTCCAGTAAATACGATTGTTTCCATGTTTATTTGTTGCAGGTTGACTTCAGCACCGAGCACCGTTCATTAAGGTCTGGTAGCCACATGGTCACAACACCCAAACCGGCCAAGTCCTGGTTTCCATAAACTAATAACCTCTTTAAAAAAAAACAGTTAACATGGAAATAAATCCCTCAGAACTAGCTGATATTTGTTATTATAACTTGGACGTGAACTATTCAAGCTTGATTTCTACTTTATTATTTAATTTCGGTCACTATCAACGCCGGAGGAGAGAGCTCACGGGGGCCTCTGATACCCCGGGTTCACCTCTCAACCTGATTTAACTCATGGCTATGGTTAAAAATTCATGACGGTGTGTTAGTTGTAGCTAAGGGCACACTAATCGACTGGAGTAGGATTTATAGTGCAGTTGCAGACTGCGAGGGGGGGTCAGGGGGGGGTCGTTATAGACGACTTTACCACTGAGGGGCGAATCCCAAACTGACACATCCCATTTTCTAGGTGGCTTAAGGTAAACACTTTCCAACCGAGTAGTCTTCTTTCATTATCTGATACCGAGAACGACCCTGTCATTTAAAAACAAAAATCCCCCTAACCCATGATTCATCCAACCCCGCTGACCCTTTTTGTTTTCAAGCTGTCCCTCAGTATCTTCATAAGTGGAGAGGACAGTCCTCTGGCCACCGCCCAGCACAGATACAGATGGGACGGCACATGGAAGCCATTTCACAGTTATCCTGCGAGCGGAGAACCTCTGCAGAACCGCCTCGCAGCGCTCACATGTGAGCAGCGTCTGGTCTGAGCTGATGTATTGATTATCTGTCTCTTTTCACAAAGCATAAACTGTAACATTGGCTTGGCTCACCCAACTGCGCTAAGGAACTGTGGTCATTGCGCAGAACTCAGTGGAGCTGACGCGGAGCTGGGGGGAATGCCTCTGAGGATGATAGGAGTGGAACGCCTGATGGTTCACATTAATTGAGGATGATTCGTGTGATCTGCTGGGCCTGGATGCACCGGCGAGGTCTGTCCCGGACCTGGGAGACAGATGTGGGGGCCGCTGTGCTCCCTCCAGGGCCAATGGAGAGCAGTGAGGCAGCTGATAAATGGTCTGCCTGTCCAACGTGTGTGTGTGTGTGTGTGTGTGTGTGTGTGTGTGTGTGTGTGTGGGTGTGTTGGTCCACATAATATCACATCTCCTTTGTCTTGATTACTAATTTGGCAGGACGCCGGTGCAGAAAAAGTGCATTAACGTATGCTCACATTTTGGCAGCAGCCTACCATGTTAATACCGTCTTGACGTATCAGACGTCCTCTTTGGTGTAAGCCCCGCCCCCTATCGCATCATACCCCGAGGCTAGTGATGAGTAGCAAAACAAAATCTTTGAGCTGCAGAAACTAATAAATGTATAAACTTACATGTTACAGTGTAAAAGAAACTAGATGTGATTGGCTAACGGTTTATAGTATAGTCGTTCTGCTCGGGCCCGGCTGGGAACAGAACGAGGTGTCTGTAACACACAGACGCGCCGCATTAGAAGAGCCTTTCCGCTTTCTCCTGTGCTTTTGCTCTGGAGCATGCAAGAGGAAAGAGAATAAGCTAATGGACTCTTTACTTAATGTGATCAGAGCCATTATTGACATGCTGCCAGGAAGATGCAAGACCATTAACTCCAGACTCTCTCTCTCTCTCTCCTCCTTCCCTGCACCCCACCCCTTTAACCCGACAGTATTTCACTACCTGCCTGACTCGCGTATTGGAGGAAGGGCCACTAAAGGTCTGAGGTCCCCAAAGGAGTCTGTGTCTGTCATGTTAACAAGGAATCGCCGATACGGACTGTTGGGGAAAATTGGCAACCATGTGTTGCTCAGAACTTGCTGACCGTAAATCACATTTTGTCAAAGGGTGCAGGTTGTGGTCAATTGTGGAGCGTTTTCCTCTGCAAGAAACACGACGTCATCCAGCGCCGAAACGTGGAGCTCATGGAAATACACCGTAGAAAATACGAGCCCAGCCAACTCTCTCTTTTATCTCTTTTAGCAAAATAAATAATACTTTTAATTTAGTAAATTAAGTAAAATCTTACATTCAACATGTTCCAAACAAAGACCACCAAGTAGCAGCAGTTAGCATCATTCAAATATTAATTTAATATGCCAATTTGTTCCCAGTGTATTTTGGTATCACATGAGAAAATGATACTTTTTCTTCATGCACCGGATCACACGGACAAATTTCTCATAATGAACAACACATTCTTTTATGTTCCGATTATTGTTATTTTATCGGGAGGCAAACGGTGCACTGAGTGGATGAAACGGTCCCAAATTACTAACAGTGCAGTCTCCGTATTTTTTAAACTGTCTCTCTGGAATTGTTTGCCTGGCATGTAAGTTGGCTCGTTCATCTTGGGAGGCGGAGAACGCCGGCGCGGCTGCAGTGTAATTCACACTACCCCGACCCATGTGCCAGAACACATCTACCCCTGTGGCCCCGGGGGCTCACGTCGCCAGTGGCCCAGAGGATGTGCGTGTTTATGTGTGCATGCATGTGTGTGCGTCGGTGATCGTGTGGGTACAGCAGGAAGTGGTGCTCGGGTCTCTCGGGGCAGCGGTCCAGGTCCCGGGGTCTGTCTACTGTCATAAGTTCCAAAATGGTGATTACTTGCTTGCAAAAGTAAACACCATTACCATCTGGTGCTGCCTCTTTGTATTGAAACTTATACACCGAGGAAAGCTCTAGACCATCAAAACACGCAGACTGGAGAACAATAACAGAAGAAATATCGAATCATTACTGCAAAAGTCACCTTTTTAAATCCCTGCACGTCTCTGGTACGACATGCGGTGTAACAAGTCCGATGATGTTATGATGTGGACTTTGGATGTTGAAGGAATGTGGAAATAGAACCGTTTTCAAAACAAAATTAAATAAAGCAACTCTGGATCCATATGAGATGGTGAAGTGCAAAAGATTTACGAGGGCGTACGGTGAGAAAGGTTGGACGATGGGGGTCATTCAAGACCATCGAGGCCTCGCAGAGCCAGCAGATGTTTGATCCATCCGCGGCACATCTGGTCCTCAACGCATTCTATTTCACTCCAATTCTCATTTTTAGATGTTCATTGTTCCTCACGGTCCACTAAACTCCACATTCCCCCTCGCGGCCCGCAAATATTCATCCGCCATCATTCATACACGTTCGGAGTCATTTGAACATATAGGCTGTTGTTTTGCGTGTGATTTCTTCTCAGACGTCCAAGTATATAACCGTTATCAACGTCTGTGTTTTATACTCTACGAGCAGGTCCCGTCTTTAACCCACAGCGGGGGGACTCCAAACCTAGTGGCACTTGGCAGTGAAACGAAAGCTGTCATTCGTATTGTAATGAGTCCTGGGAGGGTCGTACGGCGCTTAACAGCTTCATTGTTTCTCTTAGTGATGGAAACAGAGGGGCGTGCACCGCACAGGTCTCTGAATTCTGGAGCGCAACGTGACGAGAGGACTGTCAACTCCCTGTAACTCGCCATGCAACTTCCTTTAATAAATGTCAACTCTGTGACCCAGCATCAAACTCCCTGGCTGGCTGGGCGGTGCTGTCAGCGGGGCCGGCGGGCCACACAATGTCTGGGCTTGGCCTCTGTGACACGGGGAAGTCGGGCGAGCTGCTGCTGTATTTGTTCAGAGAGGGAATGCAGAGCCACCTGGAGGCTCCGGTCCAGGATCAGCAGACAAAAACATGACCTGCGTGTGTTTCTATTAGATGTTGGGAGAGATCACGTGGATTTGTTTGCGCTTCTGTACAATGGAATTTGTCTTATAAAAAGGGTGTGATAAGGCATTAAAAATTTGAGGACTAATTGAATGTATTTGTGCATGCTGATGACACTAGGCATGCCCTTATTTGGGCGTATGTGTAATGCAATCTTCCTGTGTTTGTGTCCTGCCCGGTCTGGCATTGCTGTGCAGTGCAATGTTATTGATCCATACAGCCGTGTGGTCTGCAGGGTTCCTGTCAGTAAACGACGTGAGTAGGAGCGCCTTCCATTCCCCCAATATGCCCTTTGTAGCACTACAAGCTAAACAGCCATCACAGAAACTCAATACAGGCAGACGGAGCCCGAGCAGGCAGCACCGGCCTACAACGTCCCGAGAGACCGTAAGTCAATTTAGTGTCAGTGTAGCATCTCACCTTTGGACCTGTTGCCAGCCTAATATGTCGCGCTAATACGTCTCTCCATATGAATTACAAGACTGGAAGAGGATCCCAGATGCAATAAGTATGGATTAGCTAATATCCAGGTAGTGTCTGCATCTTGTCGGGCGGAGGTGGGGGCAGTGATAGTAATAGCCTCTAACAGGGTGTCTGGCTGTGGCTTGGAGGTGAAATGGGGGCATGCAGGCTTCTGGGATTTCTAAGGAGCGCTGGGAAATAAACTTTCCTCTCCGCTGCAGAAGGAAAAGAGAAGGAGTGAGGAACATTGAGGAAACGATTAGAGAGTACGAGAGAGATGGAAAGAGCGTGATGAGCCGTTAATGCTTTTTTTTGTGACTATCGATCTACCTGGAGGGCAGGAGGGGTTCGGGGGTTAGAGGTCCTGAAGCCCTCATACCTGATCCGCAGTGCGTGTCCGCGTGTATAATGCGTGAACCCATTGATTTGTAGCGCGCTCGCATGCTCGCCCTGCATGTAGGCCAAAGCGCCTGACAGAGGGAGAGTGGGATGGGAGCAGCGCTCCGAAACAGAAGGAAAACAGAAAGG
>CAAKHC010013229.1:0-26820 GCA_901007825.1 Macroramphosus scolopax
CCTCATCAGTGTCTAATCATTCTTCATTATTGTTAATCTGGAAATAGGTTAAATGAGAGCAGGGTTATATACCAGTGGCTCTTGTAATTTAGCGACCTAGAACAGGAAGGGAACAGAGCTGAGCTCTGAGATGAAGATGCTCTCCTGCCCAGACTCCAATAAATTGCACTGTAAATTAAGTTAGCATGTTCGGATACATTGCTTAATGAGCTGCGTTAGTGAACAATATTGCCATACCCTCACTGACTGATTGGTGACAGCAGCTTTACTGCTCTAATAAGAGCCTTGGAAGGACCCCAGGTTCTTATGGAAGATACTTTCATCCCTCCCAAACAAGTGTCTGCGTTTTCCCCCCCAATACTCAATAACGCCGAGGGCGTATTCCTACTAAGGGTGACTTCAGGGTTTTATGATCGTCTTTATCAGTTTTTGATTGTAGTGTGTACTTGTGTGCACATATGTGTGTGATTGTAGGTAAGTGTAGAGGAAGGGCGCTGATCTGTATTAGGGAAATTTATAGTCCATAGAAATTACATAATTCATGGTGTGGAACG
The DNA here is from genome assembly GCA_901007825.1 of Macroramphosus scolopax. NCBI lineage: Eukaryota > Metazoa > Chordata > Actinopteri > Syngnathiformes > Centriscidae > Macroramphosus > Macroramphosus scolopax. The sequence goes on from CAAKHC010013229.1 coordinate 555, forward strand.
GTGCAATAAATATAAGCCCAAGCGTAGGTAAATAGTTTGCAGCGAGCAAGTGTCATATCAGAAAAAGACCTTCCAAAGACCATCTTGCCTTTGACAAAGCATGCGGGCATAACAACTCCTCCCTACCTGGTATTAGTCTGACACTCTCTATTTAAGACAGTCCTTTTTCTGATGAAATACACAGCAAATAAAGAGACATCTTTGAGAGTCTGTCAGCAGATGTAATATTCAGAAGATTGAATTGGGTAGCTGACTCTTCTAATCTGTCTTTCTGAGGGTTTTCCATCCCCAAATGTGGTTTCAACATGTCTAAGCAACAGACATTTCTTCACAGCCATGTGCTTTTTATCTTCCTCTCATTAACAGTTACTTTATGTAAGTGTAAAAGTTGGAATTAAAACCACTCAGTGAATTATAATTAAATGTTGGGGCCTCTGTGGCCTCTATGGGAAATGAAGTGTGCAGTATTGAGCAGTGTTGATATCCAAAAAGCCCTTTCCCATCGATCCTGGGGAGAACCTAGTTTAATGTCCTTGGGAAGTGCGGCAGGTAATCTATTGAGTTATTAAACTGTGAAGGGCTGAGGCAAATTGTGATTCCTACGGGAATTCCTGTTGCATCAAAGCATTCGCCACCATTGAACCCTCATCCATCTAAAGTCCTCTACTGTTTTTCCCCCAGAACTATTAAGAATAATATTTCTCATGTACACTTCGATATCGCATTTATTAAACTTAAATGAAGGAGAAACTGATGAAACAGAACTGGCTTGGAGTCCCGTGTTTGCTAGAACATTCCATCAAGTATCTGACAGAAGGTCGTGTCATACACAGGTTACATGGATAACACTTCCAGTCATCGCCTGTATGAACGGGAAAGCAACAGGATAATGCCTGTAAGAATAATCGCCTGAGGGTTATTTTTTCCTGTCACAAAAAAAAAACAATCAAGAGCACATGGTGAAGCAGCTCACATGCACTGCAATTCCACTTTTTTTTCAATTTTTGACATGTCCCCTCTGATAGGGTTCAAACCAATGAGCTCAAATAGAGCTGGCACTCAGCCGGGACGCTCCTGGACTCAGTTATGTGATTTTTTTTTTCTTTTTTTTAAATGTGCAGGTAGCAGATGAGGCCGAGCAATTGAGAATTTCCCTCGGCTGGCTGGCGGGGTCGCATCGGGAATGCCAATATGCTCCATGTGTTTGATCACTCATCAGGGAGCAGAGATGATTCTAGCCCAGACCTGGCACATTTTACAGTGCACTGTCTATGTATACCACAATCAGGCAGAGAAGAGCAAATGGCCAGTACAGCAAGCTGAGAGAGCGAGTGCATTGGTATGGGAGGACGGATGTTAGCTTGAGGTATCCATAGCAGATTGTGCCTCTCTGTCTCTAACAATAATCCTAACTCCAGCAACAATATGGGTCAATTTTGGATAGCTAATGCTCCTACAATTTCCAGTGAAATGTGAGGAAGAACTTAAAAGGTGTAATATCTGAGGAGTCAGGTAGCCGAATGCATTGACCATACACACGTGATTTAGTGGATATTCACATCTTGCATGTTTGCTCCAGAATAATAGTCAGAGGAAAAGCTTCCACTGTCAGGAGATACATTACTGGAACACAAAGAGCTCACAACACAATGTTCACAATACATTTTTTTTAAGGAAATATTGGAAAGATGTGAAGTGCATGTGAAGATGCTTGTAAGAAAACAGGCACTTGAAGATTATACATAAAGGACACCTAACGTGCACATTGTTCTCTGGAAAAAAATAGAAAAGGAAAACAAGTGTCTGCACATAGTGCATGGTGCAGAGTCTTCTCCACGATAAAATGTGTCAGCATTCACATGAATAAAAACACTTTCAGAGGCAGCATTTCATTCACACAAAGTGTACACTACAATATCCGCAACACATCAGCAGCTTGTTTCTATTGTCGGAGTACATACACTGACTAACATATTGTGCAGATAAATGTCAAATGCTTCCAATGTTTGTCCCTTTACAAAGCATTATTGTACCTGATGAGGATATAATATAACTTTGAGGTAAGGGTGCCTGTCATGTCCCAGAGTTTAATGCAAATCTTGCATTATTGCCAAGCACACTCCCTTTCCGGGCGAGTGATGTATCTGTGTTTCCATGTAGCAGTAAATATGCACAGGCTTCTGTAAAAAAAAAGGAGAGAAAAAACAGGCCTTTGACAGAATACTGCACTCGCCTGAAAGGCACTCGTCAATCGCTTGAACAATACCAGTCTCTTACCTTGTAATTATGGGTTTCATTACACATGCATGATCCTCTCCCGTGCTGTCAATACATCTATTTCTTTGTATATAGCAGTGCTACTACCACACAAGCATAAAGAGGGAGACGCAAAGATAGGGGGACTAGTTGCAAACAGGATTTATGACTCAAATGTCATCATTTGACAAGAAAAATAGATATTCAAACCTACATTTTAGTTATTCTTTTGGCTTGTTTCTTTTGGCCTGCACAACTGTTTTGAGTTGGCGCAACACAAAGACACTGCAACAAAGAAATACCCAAGGAGATTTCAATCACAGATTGTACACGGTGCCTATAGAGAGTTACATTGCAGACAGCTGCAAGATGATTCACTCCACTCTTTATTAATTTAAAAGGTCCTTGCATATGCTCTCTACATGAACAGTGACATTTCAGATGTAGCATGCTAGTGAATTATATAGTCTTTTGTTAGTCTTTTGCGGCTAGGATAAAAATATAACTTTCTCAAGTGTTATAATTAAAAGTCTATATATTAGGACTATGAGTGAGCCTTTGTGTACACCAGACAGTTACTCCCATTTGTTCTTATATGATCACTTAGCTTTAAAAGCCCCGTTTGAATTTGTGTTTAGAGAAGCCACTCACCAGAAGAATGCCTTGAGGAAACTCGTGGAAAAAACTGGCTTGGTCGTGCACCAAAACCTGATATTGATCCATGTCTCTAAAGGCAAAATCGCTATGTGTGGATGTGGCTATAGATATTTTAAACAGAAGCTTATTATGAATTGATATCCCACACAAATGCGTTTCGTATTGGACGTCGGTCATGTAACGTTCATTCTTCTGACAAAGGATCTTAACATTTTTCACACACTCCCCCCTGTAATAATGGGACAGTGACATTAGAGTCGTCTACTCAATCTTTTATTCACTCTTTTATATGCATGTGCTATAATGCTTTTGGTGGAGGCCTTTCAGAGCTAATGAATGGATGTAATTGAGAGGCTGGAGTAAATTGAAGTCTTTCACAAGTTTTATGGATCTGAGGATAATTAATGAAAAATAGAAGCCACATTGTCTCCCATCAAATCCAATCCTTAATTCACCAGGGTCCCAATCACCCCTTCACTGGAGCCTAACATTTTAATCATCATACCTCTAGAGCATAAGGCCAGTCCCGTAGTCGATTATTGCAATTCAATTTAGCATATTAATTATAGCGGCTGCCGAAGGGTATGTTCTTCCTCTCTACTTGAGGTGAACCTGCTCCATGTTTTCTCTCCTAATATGTTTACTTATCTCTGGCCTCATTTAGGGCATGTGTATATTGTTAGTATGGCAGACAGTATGGTAATTTACTTCCCTACGCCCCGGACAATCATTGTAAATGAGCGGACAACTCTACAGAGGAGCTCCTACTGTTAATCCTTCAGTAAGAGGCTAATAGGATCAATGGGGCTCCCTAAGGGAGGTCAGGAGCTTCAAGGGATACTTGGTGGTGGTGTAGATGGCCGTGAACCTCCCTAAAAGATGTAAATTGGCAGGCTGTCATGTCTCGATTTCTGCTATCTTAATTATGAACCTTACCCTTCTGGTCAGTTGCAAACGGCTGAATGAAAGGAACTTCTATGGTTGTGCTCAGGAAAGCAACAGTAAACAACACTACTGTCATACTGGATATGTCGGCTCCCTTTAATATTATGCATCTGTGTTCAAATATAAATGAGTCGATGAAGTATTCAGTAAATTGATAACTCCCAACACTTCAAATTACTTTTTCAGTTTTTAAGTTAATCAAAAAGAAGTCAGTGCTGTTCTTGTCATTTAGGGGTTAACAGCCTAATTTATATACACAGCACTGAGACTAACACGCCTAAAGGCAAGTTGGAGCTCTGCAGATTGCAATGCAGCAGAGACCGTGTGATGTGAGATGATGATAAAGTGAGTGCCCCCACTGTGGATCTCTCCTTGCTTGGTGCAGAGGACTACCATCCCCCCTCGCCGATACCCCAGCCCTGTCTCCGCTCCTCTGTCCCTGGGCTCCTGGCATTCCTGCCCAGACCCCTGTCAAATCCCAGAGAAGACGCAGATGGGCCCGGCTCTTTACGTAATAATCAGGGAGGAATTTGCTACCTCATAGACAAGTCACCTCTGACCTGTGTGTCTGGTCATATTCATTATTCATCTTCGCTGAGGTGAGTTGCTGTAGAGGGTGGAGGGCAGAGAGGAGGATGGGGAGAGGATGCAGGTTCGGGTGGTGAGGGCTTGTCCTTCTCTGCTCAACCTGCCAACTCACCCCAGTATTCAAGTGTCCCTCGACCCTTCTTGCCAAGGTGGAGGCCCTCATTTTACATTTAAGTCCATGTTGTTATTTTCTTGATTTTTCTCGCTCACTTGGTTTCCTTTCCTTTATGGCAACAACTAAGGAAAGAAATATTGGCCATAACTGGAAAGCAAATACAGTAGTCTGGACTATTAGCATGGCCATGTTCACAACACAAGTAAGTAAACTACCGTAATCTGAACAATAACATGAAAGCAAGACTTTAATCAGATGCCTGCAACATGCTAACATGAATAATGTTAAATCAAAGTGTACAAATAAACACGTTTCAATGTTTATTAAAGTAGCAGAACATAGTTAAAGGTTAGCGTCTCGGCTCCGACTTCATCGCTCCCTGCATGTGTTTACATCGATCTTGGGAAGTGACGAGCAAATATCTTAGACCTCCTATCGGAGCCAACAGGTGGATGCTGGGGTGGCGTTGGGGCTGGTAGATAAGGCGGCGATGCTGATACAGGGCGGCAGAGACTTGGAAATCCCTACAGTTTAAATACACCGCCAAATTGGGAGACTGTGATTGGTCGATGACGTCTACGTGGGCGTGACACATCTGTATAGCTCTGCAGCTGGAGTCGACTGCCTGAACTAGCACACAGTCGTCGCTCCATTTGCTTTGAATTTAGTTTCCAATCAATTTGTTATGGAGAAAGACATGATTATTTATATAATCAATGAATATTTCTGGGTTCAGGTTACATGACACATATACTTACAGTATTTGTGAGGAATTAATCCATATAAGAGCCATAATAATGGTAATTTATAGAAACCATATGAGTAAACAAGCCAGTAGCGCAGCAGATGAGTCAGCTTGACATGTCTAATTTGCACCACTTTTAGTTAATCACAGCCATGACAGCATGTATCTTAGATAATCAATATATTTTCCAAAGGAAGAGGAAGGCAGAAAATATTGAGTGCATAAAGCAATCAGTTAGATGCTAAAATGCTGTAATGTAATAAGGTCAGCAAGTATAAGTAAGTAAAAATGTGATCACACTTCTCACGGCCGAATTCCATTTCACATTCATGTTAGCACACTAATCAGTTTAGATTCACCCATCAAGCTTAGTCAGATCATTAGGAAGCAATTTTCATTTTGTTGGAGAGTCCATTAGTTGCTCGAGTAACATTGGACTCTAAATTGAAGCGCTCAAATTGCATCTGGACTGATTTCAGAACAATAACAGCGTAGAAAATTACATTCAAATGCATCCTCAGCTCTAAAAACACACGTCAGTCGCAGCCACTGATGGTGCAAACACATTAAACGTAACATCGCCACATAACCACCAACTTTACGGATTAATCCAATTGCTTTTACTATTGATGTATTCATGCTGGCTTTGGACGCTCTGACTCACTCTAACCTTAATAGATGAGAATTGTGATATGCATGCTCCATTGACCTTCACAGGAAGTGACTTTCAGCTACCTTACACAAGGTGGGCAAATCAGAGGGGAGCAAGCCATTATGGCTGTGTTGTGGTTCATTTGAGTGCCATGCACTGTGCAGGAAAACATGAACTTTCCAAGTGGCCAGGGGATTCTGCACAGCGGGGTCGCTGGGGAGGAGTTGCCTCGTAAATTACAACTAATTACAGCTTCTATTGAGCTGAAATCCAGACTGCTCGGGCCCACAATTCCACTAAGGCACAGAGATTTCCCTCTTCCCCACTTAAAGCTTACAATCCATAGGCAGCATTGAGAGACTTTCCGGCATTTAAATAAGCATTTTAACGTGATCCAAGATTTGCTGTGAAGATAAATGCAGAGCGCAGAGATGCAGTTCTATACACAGGATGTGGAATTATAAGTAATAAAGCAAGATTTATACCACTTCATCTTTTGAAGGGGCTCTGCAGAATTATATTCCTGTTGGCAAAATATGTGAATACATTTTTTCAACAAGACACATGCTCAAAACTAGAAACACTCCTACCAAGAAAAAACACCAAAAACAAGTAATAAATGCAAATGGAGATAACAATGTTATATATATTATGAACACCAGTGTGTAGAAATATGTAGCAATATACAGGGAGAAATACTGCATTAGGAGGCAGGTCAGGGTGGTGGATGGATCGCTCAACAACTGTAACAAATGAAACATGATTATGTGTGAGGGCGGAAAAGAATATGGTCATTTAGGTTGGAGGGCCTGTTGAGTTTAGAAGTGTCCGCTTGGAATTGTTGATTCAGTTGAGCTGAATTCTATGGCTGCTCTTTGCCAGTTCCCATGTATCCCAATATCAGAGTATGTTGCTCTTAACTGGTTTGCTTGTGTTTTCCTTAAAAGCTTCATGTTCAAGAGCAGCTTCGACATTAGACCAGGCCATTTCTTTCCCCCTCAAAGTCCCACATTATGTACAAGGAACAGGCTACAGCCCAGATGATGCCAGCATTATGAAAAGTGTTTACAGGCGTCTTCTCACTACAAAAGAGAAAGCCCATAAGCAATATACACTCAAGAGAACACTGGAAAGGGCATTAGATGATGTTAGATGATGGTGGTACCTGGGAAAAAAAAGACAGAAAATAGATTAGAGCATTTTGGTGATCAATAAGCGACAATAATCACAGGCAGCCTGCCCCGCTTTGTGTGAAGGGATGTGTTACATGACCAGATAAAAATGAAGATTATAGACCTGGTTTGGATTCCTTTCAAACCACCAATCAAAAACTCCACAGAGCTCAGAGTGACCTTAAATCATCCCCGGCGATTTATTTTTACAGACCATCTCCAAGGAAACATTCCCGACGCTGGGAACATTGGCACGGAAACAAATATTTTTTTCACGGCCAGAACACCATCATGACGATAAATAATAATCACTGCGTTCACCCATTGCCTAGCATCGTACTAACTCTTCTACATCCTCCAGACTCATTGAACATGGAGGTCGGATGATTGCGCCATCCTCTCTCGCCCTTCCGGGCGTTGGGATGGTTACATTTCAGACGTTACCTAAAAATAAAGGGGAATGGTAGAATAGGCTGGAGGTGGTAACTTTAGTGCCAGACACTGGGCTGTTGAAAGTGAGTGTGGTGCCCAATCTGCTCAGTGAGAGTGGCAGACAGAGCACACATTAACACCTGTGAGTCTGGTAAGCCACAGCTTTGGCAAAGCCTCTTAGACCAGGCCTGTGTCATCCATTTCATGTGGCACAGGGGTATTTATACACTGCTGCCTTGCTGCTGCATTACAGCGGGGGTATATGCTCTTTGGCACACCATCTGTGGAAATACTGTACCTCTCCTGTTATCTTGGCACAGCGTGGTCTTCAAAGCAAACATTCCTGTACACAACCACATTAACAATTCACTATAGTTGAGAGTCAATGACAAATTGATTTTGGACTGAAATTTCAAATTCGATCCGACAGGCTTTTAAACACCAACCTTGTTCTTTGTACCGTCCAGAAATAGTTAGTCTGTGGGAAGATAGATGACGAGATTTATGACATCTAAACTGGTGTAATTAGCTGCGCCGCTATATTTTACCTCGGGCAATAACAATGTCATGACTGATGTGCTTTACGGTTTGGTTGGGCGTGGCATTCCTCATTCCATTTGGCAAGCTAATTTCTTCACCGTTACTTTGAGAACTTCTCAGCAGGACAGACGCACTATAACAAATCAAACAGTACTTCCAGGCATTCATTTGGTGCAGCTGTGCAATAAATCTGACCATGATGGCCATGTCTTTCCTGTAACTGATTTCATGCTGAAGAATGTTGATATGGTCTTCTAACCTCATTGATAATGCAGTACATCTTACCAATACTACAGACTACTAAAAACAAAAGACCCATAAAGATCAATAACACCTCTCAAACTGTTTCAAAACCATTCAAGAACCATACAAATGAGATAAATATAGAATTTGAATTGCACGTACGGCATGTCAGACTGCAATATCTATACTTGTAGCTACAAATATACGTCTCTAAACCCAATAGTCCTTATAGGAATATTATACATGGCTTGTCATAAATGATTTATTTAATGTATAGTTCTGAATAAGAACCTTCTGAAACATGTTTTTTAATAATTTTACTCTGTAGGTTTCCCCAACCCTCCATGCAGTGTTGGAATATGCAGATGTTTGAACTGTGTGTGACATAGTCATTGAAAGGTTTCTTCATACCGTATGAACCTCTTATCTTCAGGCTGTCACCGACACTCCTTCATACCGCACATTACTTTGAATGCTTTATTTCTACATATTCCAGGCAGATATTGTTATGGTTATTATTATTTTTGAGGTATTTATTGAACTCCAGACGAATCTGAATACCATTTTTCTTTGTGCTATCATATTCCTAGCTGGTAATGCAAGACCACAATTCACCCAGTGAGATCATTATGGTTTCATCTTATTAGCCTGGTAGGACAAAGTAAGAAATGCGGGGAAATGGACATCATTACTGAGTGCTACTTCCAGGGAAACATAATACTTCTTTTTCTCTTCTGGCTGAAATTAATGATTGGCTTCTTTGTCGTGCCATGGCAGGCTTGGCAGACGCAGCTGCTATGGAGATGAGATCCACCTCAGGCCAGGCTAAATAATGTTAATGGGATCACCACACAAACGCCTATCAAATATAACTTTAAGATCCTTCCTCTAGCAGCAGTGCAAATCTAAACTCTTTCCTCCAGATTTTCTTTGATTATTTTCCAGCATTCGTTATCTGAAAACCGTTTTTGTGGATTTCAGCATGACTATATGAGACACGGCTAAACTTCACACATCAGTCCACGATTTCTGAAATGTATTTACACACTGCTGCATGATACTCGGCCAAATTAAGTCACAACAGCGCTGACAGCTTTCCAAACGTAAAGAAGTGGACGCATCTGTGTGGAGGACTCTCTGGCATGGAGACTCAAATAGTGTGTACTGACAGACTCCTCAGGGAGGTGAAGTGGGCTGCAGCATATGCCACATCCATGTTGCATGACTGCAGCAAGGAGTGGCAGCTAAAAAAAATCACAATTACGATCATTAAATCGAATTGACGGGTCATTGCAGTCAGGTAACTGCTGAAATCCCTCCAATATCTGCGGGATTAAGGAGCAACGAGAATTCCTTGTCGATAATTCTTCAAGACAAATAGAAGGGCTCCCTAGACACCATCCTCTTCAAGCCAGCAGGCAGCCTGTACTAATTAGCAAGGGAGTTGTGAAGGAGAAATCATTACTTTATCTACACACTGTGCCCTACATACCCCTCCCTCCCACACAGGCACCATCAGTCCAACTCTCATCTATCCTCTCCCCACAGTCTGCAACCAGATCTTTGAGAATGTGCATTTTTCAATGAGTGTGCTCATGTGTTAACAGCCAGCAACAGAGGATGCTGCCACTGAGATCAAAATGGATGGAAAATGAAGGACCACAGTTTGGGCCAATTGGGAGATGGGAAACGGAGAAAAGAGGGGAAGACAATGATGGAGGGGCTGGAGCGTGTAGAGAAGAGTATCAGACTAACCACTTAACAAAAGAGGTGGCGGGTGGGATGGAGGGAAGGAGCATGTGTGTGGACAGCACAGTGCCATGACTCCTTGGGTGTAATTGTGATAGAATGGTCTTTGATTGATTGTTGGGGCCTGCAGGACCTCCAAAGCACCTCTTTGCTGTGTGGATGAGGGCTTTATGGCAATGCTTAGTTTTCCTCCCCTGGACCTCATGTGGGCTCCTATTCCCAGCAGCATGATTCATGAGCCCTTGAGCTCACTTCAGACCTGGCCAGGCCTGCAGCCCAAACCATCAGGTAGGGCTGAAGCAGTTGCCCTCTCCACATTTAATAAGCTAACAAACCAGAGGTGAACCAACACAGCCGCCACCTTCCCTCTTTTAATTCTCTAATTTGAAAGATGGCATTCACAGCTTTGCTGGATATAATCTTGTTATAACAGCACAGATCAACAGGGGGGGAAACACCACAGTAGGGCGATATTGCTAAAAGCAACACTGTTCATACACAGACATGAACCGCCGCAGGCTTATCAGTAAGACTACACATTCAAACCAATCAGATTTAGGATTAGATGCTACAAGTAAAGTGGTGCACTTAGTACATCCTGGTCTCTTCAAGAGAATCTTGAATATTTAATCATGGCTCAATTTTATGAACAAGCTTTTTAAAGTATGTGATATTTATTTCATAGGGACAGAATGAATAAAAGCCACTAAATTCTAGGCCTGTTGCATCTTTCAAAAGTGCACTTATATTGAGCCACACTTACCAACAGAATGCACTTTGTTTGTGCCCCAAGTTACTTTTAGGACCATTTTCCAAAGAAAAGACTAGTCGGAGCAGGAAAAGGTAGATAAAGTGAGGAAGGAGAAAGAAAACGGTTGCGAGTGAAGCCCGGCAATATTTTTAGACAAAACAGCTTCACCCTTCAAGATAGAGAAAACATCTACATAGGAGGTACACTTTAAACACAAGCGTCACTCAGCAGCCCCGGCAATGCCATAAAAGAACAAGATTGGTACAAAATAAAACAGTGCTTTAAAAAGACCCTTGGAAATCTAACATTCAGGGACGGTTCACGAGAGCATGTGAGACAAATGATCTACGGCTGCACATATATCCCCCTGTACTACCCACCCACCCCGGAAAAAGCGCCCTTTCAGCACATATTCATAAAGCTCCTCTAATGGCTTCCAGAGGGACGAGGGGGCCTTCTCCTCAAACAGAGACATTTCACAGGCCCACAGGCGGAGCAGGAGAGAGCCAAGAGGAAAATATCAAGTCTGAGAGACAGAGAGAAAGGGAAGACGAGGAAAATGGAGACAGAGGGAGGAGGAAAGAAAGAGAGTGATGAAGAGAGGGAGAGGGGAAGTCTTCATCATGAGTGGAATAGGAATGATGCCCCACTGGGGTCTATTAGTGAGCCTTTACATACAATGGCAGCTTCAACAAATTCCAAGTGTGGAAACAATGCGGAGCCGTCAGCTTACGATGGCAGGGAAATTAAGGTTGTTGAGGAAAATACACCTCTTGTAAAATCCAGTATAAATACTCACAGATTGGGAGTTTGCAGGGTGTACATATGCAAGGTAACTCAGTATGATAGCACGAACAATTACAGGTACCAAAATAACCATAACGTTGAATTATGACATCACTTTCACACAAAAAACGCTAAATTACCACCTTAATGAGGTTATAATTAATCGTAGGGATTGCATGTTTGCAATTGAGTAGATGTATGTTAAGCCTTGCAAATAGATAGTGTTTCTCTACCTACCCTTTATCATTTCTTATGCAACAGTTCATGCACCAGTGCCAGCCGAGCTTACAGGTGCTGTCCTGACCTTTGGAAGTAATGTTGGGGTTCAATGTCTTGCAGAGGATTGAACCAATCCTATGATTAATTGACGACCCGCTCTACCTCCCAAGCTACAGTATATACAGCATATAATATTGTAAACAGTATGCTGGCCAGCCCAATGAGCAGCTTTGTCACTAGATAACAACACATATACATATATATATATATATATATATATATATATATATATATATATATATATATATATATATATATATATATATATATATATATATATATATATATATATATATATATATATATATATATATATCAAAGCATTACCAAAGCAACTATATATATTTTTAGGACCATGCTACTACACCATTACGCTGGCAGCAACATCCATTCTACTGTCAACTATTCCTGTTTACACTGCATGTCGCAATGGCAGGAAGTCACAACAAAATCAGCATTTGCAGCAGTTTCACAGCAGTATTTCATTGCACTAATAGATGTGCAATTATTGTGAATCACATTGTACACCAGTCTAACAGATGGAAACCCAACGCGCATCAATGAATCTTATACTGGAAACAGGCCTGTTAAACGCACAAAGCAGCAGCAAAACGTTGACTGACGTTGACGGAGCACAATTAGGTTTGGTTCAACTATGGACCAATTATGGTGAACCTTTAGCTCTCGTGCTTTTACCATTTCTGCCTCAGTGCTGGTGAACAGAAACAGCCCATTAACGATTCCTCATGAACACATTCCTCAACTCAACATGGGGTTCATTAAAATTGCATTGGAGGGTGTCATTTTCCCTTATTTGCTTAATTGTCAGGTCATGTAGATTGGACCGATGACAGTGAAGGTGTCTACGCCATGACATGTTGGTTTCAGCCAGGCACAGCTGCCAGGGAGTATAAGCCATCGGTTGCTGCACATGATTTATACATCATATATGGGCCAAATTAAGCTACAGACAAATTAAATGAGGTTGCTCATAAATTATGGGAAAGGTATGGGGGCACCCTTTATATCAGTGCCGTGGTAGTCATCAATCACTGCGACGTTGGATCTCTTTAATTCCCATCTCATGGAGAACTGTGACGGTTATCTTCTCATCATTTGAGACATGAAAGTGAGGTGTCACAATTGAGCTGACTGTTTAGGTAACTGCTCAGTCTTGCCTCATTACACTGCTTAAACATTTGAAAAGTGCTGCGTCCTTATAAGATCTTTAGAGTAAGTACTTTAGGAACAAAGTATGAATTACGTTTGTATTTTAGGCTTATAAAAGGAAGAGTTGAGCAGTTAGTGTATAGGGAATGTAAAATGATAAAAAATCAGTATTACAGTTTCCCAGAGGCGAATATCCTTTTCATATTATTTATCTCAGACATTTTGACAAGCAGCGAACAGCAAGTGTTTCGCCAGAAGTAAATGCTCGCATGACCTATCGGTCCGTATTCGTCAATAAAGTTAATTTGCAAATTAATTTTCTGCTAGAAGCTGAATAGATTTGACTCGGTTCGATCTGATTCTTCAGACTCTGTCGCTCTGTTTTTTTACTTTCCAAACATTCAGCAGCTGCTGTGAGGAACCTAAGAAACTGGAGTTTCTTGTTTTAGATAGTGATTGAAGTTCCAATTTGCATGAGCACAGTTCGTTTGCAGGAGATCCAGCAGGTAGTCGGTCAGGCTAGAAGCCTTGCATGCTGTAGACATATGTGACATATACATATATATATAGTACCTAGTTATAATACAAGTTTTACCATGTCCCGTAGTCCTGACTTAATATTAGTTCTCATCTCACAATAAACATTTCTGAAGAAGAAACCTAATTAGGCTCTTATATTTATAAAAAAAAAATCACAACTATGTAAAAATGTTTCCTTCTAGAAATTGACGGAATTTTAAGAAGACAAATTATTTCTGAGAAAAAAAAAAACTTGGTTTGGCAAATATTTGAAGAGGACGTGTAGACTAAGTGCCAATCCATGATTAGTTTACATTTAATGCCAAAAGTCCATATGGGAGTGTGTGTGTGTGTGTGTGTGTGTGTGTGTGTGTGTGTGTCTCATCTCTGTGAAACATGGATACAGTATCTCGTTTAATGTGATGAAACTGTTGAGCAGAGATCTCCAAACCCCCCGATGAGAACGTGAGCCAGACGTTCGGGGAGCATCGAAGAACCAAGCGAGCACCACCGTGCCGGAACATGGTTCTCATGTTTACCGCTTCGATGTAGATACCTTGAACATACAAACATACCGTGTGCAAATCAGATCATTAGTCGGTCATAATTGACTAATACTAAGTGCAAAGATACACTTGAACAGTCAATTAGAAATGTCAATACAAAGTAACCTATTAGACACACATGGAAAGAGACGTACAGAATCAAGTAACTGTATTAATCAAATGAAGTTCAGATGATTGAAACACGCTTCCAAAATACAATTATACCAATAAATAAAGGCGATTTTCACCTCCCTGGTGAGTGAAGTGCCTTCACACATGATTCAATTACAACAGGAAGTAGGTGTTTCGTTCATTAGAAGTCGCTCTTTGATGAGGCTCTTACTGCTTCTGAAAACAAATCCCCCGGTACTCCCTCAGAATATGTCAATAATTACGCGCCAGTCAAAGCTTTCAAGACAATGACTCATTCCTTCAATCAATCAATTCACATCATCAAAATAATTGACATCAATAAAAGGCCTTCATGGATTATTTACAAGACGCCAGCAAATGTGCTGCAAATGACCATATCAGGCAATCCTCCCGTGGCGGAAGAAAACAAATCAATGATGATAATAAGCATCGTTCATTGAGGTCAAACGCCAACACAAATATGACTGAAGGTCACACATATAATGACCCATCGGAGGCTATTTTCAACCAGAGATCCATCAGTAGAAACTTGTTAATGAAACTCTTCTCGTGTCACGTTCGCTATCATGAATTATTTTAATGCTAATTGCTAATATTTTTAGTCATTGCTCCACTCCTTTTAATAAGGCTCTGAGTAACATCAAAGTGTCATGTAGCATGCTTTACCCCGTCACACATTATGCACCGTCTACGTCCAAACAGCCGTCTCATTAACAATATGGAAATCTATTTCAATATCAAAGAAAAGCGACATTTACACAAATCTGATTAGGAGCAGCAAAAATAGGACTCACGTGTCCAGAAAACAGTAGGAGTGATTAAACATTCACATATTGGTCAAGAAATCATTGAAAAAAATAACTTTACGGAGGAATAGGACGGAGGGCTGCAGCGCTCTGACTTCAAACAGTGTTTGTTGTCAGATGAAGGCGCTCGGTGGAAAAAGGTTGGCGTGAGTAAGCAGTAAGTGATAAAGCGAGTCCAAGGCACTCTCCTTCAAAATTATAAAGCCTTTAATGTAGGGCTAGTTCATATCTTGTACGTTATCAGAGGAAAAGCGCGTGCTTTAACATCATACCACAACATACGACTGAAGATAAACAAACCGTAAAGCTTTGAAATAACTCCATCCCAAGGTAAGAGGCAAACTTTGGCCCTTTAACAACAAAGCTATCACAGGTGCAATACTCCATGCTCTCTTAAATCTGCACAATGGCTCTCCAGATATATGAAAAAAAAAAGCAGGAAGTGAAAGTGAGAAGGCTGAGCTCCATGCATCTCAGGTGAACAGCTGGACTGTGGAATATTTGGCGGGCAGAGAGTAAGAGGCACAGCTGGCTTTTAAGAGGAAGAGCTCCCCTAGAGCCTCTGGGAGGTCACAGCCTGCTAGGCCGTGAAGCATTGCTCGGCAGGAGCAATGTGTAAAGGCAGAAGGCCTGTGCCACTGTGTGCAGATGTTCCCTCTGCTCTGCTGGCTGCCTCAAAACACACACTGCACAGACACAATGCAAGGGCTTGGAGAGGATTTAACACATACCCGGAACACTTAGCATGGATACATATACACACACATCCGAGCGTATTGCACAAACATTCTCCCATCACCTGTCTGCACGAGCACGTCACTTTTCTCCTCCATAGCAACCACCGCCGTGCTCCTGAGTGGTGCCGCAGGAAACAATAAAGTAGAGTTTAAATGAGCTCTCCAAGGTCTGAAACACAACCAAATGCTGGAAGGTGCCCCTCAAATGCCGAAGCAAACTACTACTCCTCACTTCATAACAGAGCAGCTTCAATTCATTACTCCCCAAGTAAAGAAAGAGTTCCAGGACAGACTAAAGATGAAAAAAAAAAGCTCAAGGCTCAAACATTCAGCCCCTTTTGTGCTCCACCTTATTATGCATGGATCTCACATTGCACGGCATTGCAACAAACACAATCAATAACACGGCAAAAAAAGCCTTTCTTTAATCCTGAGCTGTATGCATTTATTGATCCGACCGTTCCTCTGGGATGTATCGATGAGGGACACACCGGTTTACCAACTGAGTCAATGTTTCTGTGGTGCGATTGCAAAATCACTTGTTGAGGAATGTCAGTCAGAACCGAGTGTTATGGGAGATTTATTTCAGGTGGAACATGTGGCATGAGAGATGGCACCATAGGATAGTTATAGTCATCAGACATCAGCATCAGCAGTGTAATGACAGTGATGAGGAGGGAAAAAGACAGTATGAGTGGCAGGCCCCAGTGAGGGACAGCACTCAGCTCTACAACCTCCTCCGCACTGTCTGCCCACCCCAACAAACCCTCGCAAACCCAAGAGACAAATCCTGCTGCTGATACCAATGGACAAGCACATCTGGCAGCCAGAGTCCACTGGGTGACAGCCCCAATCAGCCACTTGATATTCACTCTGCCGACTTTCAATCCTCTCCCATTCTCTCACATGATGCCAGAGTGAGAGAATAATGAGACAGAAGGGAAGAGAGCAAACGAGAGAAAGGGAGAGGGGGGGGCAACCTCTCAACAGGATATCAAATATTAATCAGGCACATCTCCATAACTGCAGTCTGACATTGAAATCCAATCAATCAATCAAAAAGCCTAAATACGGAGGGATCATCATGAGACGAACAAAAGAACAATAGAAGGTTTAGAGTGAGTTATGTCAGTGGGATCATGAATATTAATGCGACATAGGAGCGATTGTAATTTTGTGCAGAATCCCGTCATTTTAATAAATCTCAACGTCTATACGGAATCCTGTAAATGCTTCACTGGAGTATCAGAATAGAAATGGCTGTTTGCAGTATTAAAACCAGCAGCGATATGACAGCAGTGGTTGTATCATATGTATTGTTAGTTCTATTGCCCTTTTCATTAATTATGTACCAGAAACTGGCCAAAGGCTATATTGTTGTCTACAGTGAGAATTAAATATTAATAAAGCTCCAGCTTTCGTTGCAGATTTCATTGTGTTAACAAATATGTTTTGTTTGCAAAACAATTTGAATTTAATAATTCATCAAAACGCGGGAGAGGCCATTATCATTCAGTGTGAGCGGTCTGTGCGGGCGCCAGATGTCAGGGATCATGTCTTCGCACTGACAATACATGCAAAGTCTGTGCCCTGTTTTATACATTATTGAAAGCAAATTCTGCAAGGTTGGTCTGGACATGGGCACAGGGACTGATACTTAACATGTATCGAGGTGACCCGAGCGTGTCTGTCAGAGAAAGGGAAGCGTGACAGAACTACAAAGTCATATTTACACCTGTAGTCTGTGTGATCCTTGATTCATCTTGTTGCTATAGCGTTTATCGAACAGGGATTAGATAGCGGCCAAACATTCTGAACTAGAAAGAGCTTTAAAGAAGTCTTGACTTAATTAACGTACGTCAATTTGTAGCTCGCAATCTTTTATTGTGCAGCTAAAGACACCAAATTAACTCGTAAATTCTGGCGGTTGAAAGGTTAATAACGCACAGCGCCACAAATCCAAGATACAGAGAGATCATAGTGTCCCACCGGGCTATAACATTAGTCACTGGCTTCATGCTGGTCATAAATCTAATGTCAAATTATTCGTCATCGAGGGCTGAGAGGAGGGTGAAAACATTGTCGATTACAGCCTTAACCTGGGACATCCGACGCCTGTTGACCGCTCCATCAGCCCCCAGTAACAAAGCTTGACTTGACAGTGTGTTAGCTGCGGTGCGGGGGCTGCAGCATAGCGGGGAAGCGGTGGCTGAAAGGCGTGACAGAGAAGAGAAAGAGACAGGGGACGCCTGTTTGGGATTTACAGCGGCGGCGTGCTCACCTAGCAGCTGACCGTACTGCTTCAGAGGTCAGCCGCTCTAACCAGACTCCATTAATACGCCACTCCACCTTGTGGCACACTTTATGCTCCAGCGCGTCCACCACCTAAGGGACAACTTCACTGGCACTTTACTCGAGAAGAGAGCAAGAAATGGAGGAGGCCTGAGGTCCAGGAACAAAGAAACCCTCTGAAAATAAAGGAGGGGTCACAATGTCACCAGGAAAGTTTGAAGAGTAGTTCTCTTACCGTAGACTTATGTACTTAACTTAATATAGAGAACTTTTTTTGGTCTTCTAACCTGAAGCACACTTGGGGGATGAGCATGGACATCAAGGTATAAATGTGTTTTATGGCCAGGCAGCTGCCTGGGGCAGGCGGTTTTTATGCTTTCTGGCCGAGTACAACATGACCACCTGCTTGGTGTAAAACCCTCCCTGCTTTGCAGGGCTTTATGGGCACGTTCCGCAACCATACAAAGATATACAAGGACGTTCGGGGCGAGAGCTGCATGCTGCATATGGTGTGCACTTACGCAATTCATCTGTGCCATAAGCATTGGAGTGAGCAAATCTGCTGCTCCTTGTAGCCTCCAGAGCACCCGGGGACCTGAGTGATATTGCTTGGTTCATGAACCCACTGATGAATTACTTCCCTCTGCAACTCCACATTTTTAGGCATGACTGTATGTGTCACTCCGCTGACAGCTCTGTTTGCCAAGGCTCAAGGAAGCCTGCTGATTATCCCGAGACCCTTGATGGCGCTACTGCAACTGGGAGGAGATTCGCAGATGATCACCGCTCGGATTCACCGACGTGAGCGTGTATTTGGGCTTCGGAGGGCGGTGAGTGGCACTCAACCACCTGCTCTGCTGATAAACAAGTTCATGTATGAGGAAGAGAAAGAATGTTTATTAGTAGGATTTCAGAGTGTCGTCCCTCCCCCCTCTCCGGCTATCTCACTTTCACTACTGCGAGCGGCAGAACAAAATTACTCCCAGCCAGCGGATAATAAGGAAGTTCATGAAACGTGACGAATGCAACGGAGCTCTACATGAAATACCAATGAGAGAGGCATCCCAGCGTAGCAAATGCTACATCCCAATACCAACAGTCACCTTGTGCTACTCCCTCTACTTCCCAGAAGGACATGTTGTGTACAGGGAGTGTGTGTGTGTGGGGGTGGGGGGGTGACTGGAGGTCAGAGGAATCGTTTCCATGACTCAATGGACGAGTGTGTGAGTCAAATTAGACACTCATGCTTGGTGCGATACACTCACAATAATGTGTAAACAATAAAGCGATGCAAAAAAACTATGAACCTCAACTGGTATGTTAGCTAAGACAGAAATAAATAGATCAACTATATAACAGAAACCACTAAATCCCATTCGGCAGAAATAGAATCTAACATTCATACATGTGTTGACATCTGTGTTCGCTCACCTGAAACTAGGAAGGATTGTGTATTCGCAGCCGGCCACGTTGCATCTACCAGAGGACGACCCGCTCCCCGGTAGAGTTAAAAGGATCCTGGACATTGGAACGGTCGTTCAGCGGGATACGATGACGCAACATCCCCGAAACGCTGCCGTTTGATGATCCTTCCATGACATTGAGACGGACAGGGGAGGAGGACGCATGAGAGAGGGAAGAAAAACAAGGAAATGGGGAGATGTCTGGAGTCACAGCCGGAACGGACAACATGCGGCGTAAATCACTGCGGATCTGTGATTAAAATCAGGAACTAGACGAAGGAAAGATCAGAAACATGAACAGTTCTCCGATATTTAATACAACTTATATATTTCACTATATTTCCCTTAAATGTACTGCGACCTTCCCGGTACTTTGCTTGGCGTGTTTTTGAAACATCGATCAAAAGCAGCACCAGTGGTCACAAACTCCACACGACATCTTTACCAGTTAAACGATAATTTAAAAGCACATTAAATCATTTGATGATGAAAACAATAATTAGCCGCAGGTTGTAGGCTGGCTGAGATTAATCCCGAGCTCGTCTAGCAGCCTCAGCCCGGCGGTTCTGTGTGTCGCACCATCCTGCAGCAGCTCCTGTTCATCCGCTGTCCTCCAACACTCCCACACAAGCTGAGTGACAGAAGTCTCTCTGTGAGGAACCACGTGCTTCATTCATGCCCTTATCTCCGCTCCCCATTCCACTACCTTACATTATTTTATTCTGGGCACAAGAAGGTTGAAAACTCTCCTTTTTTTTTCCTTTGCACACTTTAAACCTTTCAGCGGAAATTAGTTGAGACGCTTCAACTAGAGCATTATTAACAATCTTGGGTTAAGACAGAGCTGAAAACTGAATGGAGTGCCCTGTATTTTTTATGAGTATTTGTGTACACGCGTGTGTATTTGTGTGCACGCGTGTAAGTTTGGATTCGTGGGGGTCAACCCTTTTATCCTCGTCTGCCAGGAAAGAGTGTTTGAGCGTGAGTGTTTCTGCATTTTCCGCAGGGACTATTTCAGTTGAGGGCAAAGAACACAAAGAAACTTTGAAAGAGCTTTTATGTACTTTTGAGTGAAATGATCCTCAGAAAAAGGAAAAGAAAAAAAAAATTCAGTCTTCCACATCCAGAAGGGCACTTACACAATTACCAAGCGCCCATCTTCCCTCTCTCCATCCCATCAATCCCTCATCTATTCTTAGGTTTGCATCCGTGTCGTGAGTGGAGGCATCGCCATAGGCAAAGAGCATGAGCTTAGTAGTAGAGTAACGTTGGGCATGTCAGTGCGGATGCAGTGAGTCAGCCGTTTGTAACCACTTTTAGGCCTTCAAGAATCATGCAGCCAGAAAAAAAATGCAAAAAAAATACTTGATTATTAAATTAACTAATGTTGACTATTTTTAAAGCAAAAGTTTATTGGCCTCAAACATTTCTGGATGATTAATTTCTGACTTTCTCGACTGTTAAAATAGGGCATATACAGATAAGGCTGATACTGTATGACAAGCTGACTGAATGGGAGGTAAACTCATTCTGTCGCCCTCGCTTTCGCATCTCGGCTCTCTTTTAACTACAGCCTTGTCACTCAGTAGCCTGAAAGGCAAGACCTCACACAGGTTTGACAGATAAAAGTCTCCTCACTTCATTGCTGTTTGACATTTTACCTCCCAGAAAAGTTTCAGGCTCTCTTCTCCTCCCTTTCTTTCACTCCTTCCATCTCGCAAGCACACATCCGCGAACACATGCAGACAAAACTCCTCTCGCTGTGAGTCCATCTCCTCTCCTCCTGTCCATCTGCCAGGCAAAATGGAAGCCGCAGACAAAGGAGAAGGAGGCTAACTCAGTGATCTGAATCAAATGGCAAGAGGAGGAGGGTAGCACGGGAAAAGAGGAGTGATGGGTGCCAGGGAGGGAGCAGGGGAGACGGAGGAGACGGAGGGGCTGGATGGTGAAGGGAGGCATGAGGGGCTGGATGTGAATATTTTCTGACAGGTTGAAGTCTCCTCTGAGCTGACCCTCTCCCTGCTGGGAGCCATGTCTCCTGGAGGTGGGTGGGGTGAGACAGGATGGAGAGGAGTAGATAGGAGCAATGATTTTTCGAAATGCCATGCTAAATACAGCAGTACCAGCAGTGTTTAAGAGGCACCATGTTTTCATATTCAACGTCCAGTGGGTAAGATTCAAGCAGAAATGTTTTCATCGTGTATAACCACTTTAGAGCAAAATATCTAGCTTAGCATAAGCTAACATATCCACATAGGGAGCAGGTCGTCTTCCACAGAGGCCCCATGTTGCGTCTACAGAAGCCCAGAATAGACAAAACCAGCACATTTTTGACACAATAGTAGCGATAGCAACTCCACGGTCACATTGTTTAGACCATGATGATTGCATGCCTGGCATGGAGGCCATGACAACGGACATCCTAGCAGGAATGATGTGGACACACGTAACATGCAGGAGACGAACAAAGGGACAAAGGGAGAGAGCTGTGTCCACAACACAAAGACTGATGGACAGAAGATTCCAGCTGCATCTCCCTTCTATTATAATGGTCAATATGTACCCAAATAATACCCAAATTTTGACGATTGCACAGTCATACTTGAATGAACCTGCAGGCCACCGTAGGTTCTCTTAAGAGAGGGTGGTGAAGTCATTGAGCCCTAAAAAAAATGATAGATTAAAGCAAAATTTTAATATATATTAAACTGAATTTGGAATTTATTTAATTGTTTTTCTTTCTTATCGTTTCTAAGTTAAAGGCTCCATATGAAATAGCAACACTCAGCAGTCAACAGTTTCTGCCTCACACTTTCATGGACTACTGAATCCAACAGCGGGTGCTGGACAGACAGGGTGCTGATGAGCTGTGTCCAAAGTCGTTCCCTATTCACAAACATAGTGCACTTGATTAAATCTCCATCACGGATTTGAGAGTGAAATGTAAAAGCTGTGCCCAAAGAATTCTCACAATAGAACCAAAAAAAACATGGTGTTCGGGGCTTTCACATTACCGTCTAATAACAATCCCACCGTGCACTCACATTTTATAGATGTGGAAAATGATGCCGTGGGACTCTGCCGGTGATTCGGCGGGTCAACTCCCTGTTTACTATAGCGTTAGAGTAGTGAGTGTTATACAGGGAGTAATGAATGAGTGATTTCGGAAACATTTTTCGGTAGGAAAACAGTATATTGTTGTTTGGGGACAAATAGGAAATGAAGGAAATGTCTATTGTGGAGAAAATACCAAACAGTGCTTGACTAAATGCGGGCGTGTTATCTTGAAAACACAGTGACTACTGCAGTGTTATAGTGAATAGTCACATTATTTGACATACTTTGATACTGACAACACTGAGCTGTTTATGGCACACACACACACACACACACCTGAAGACGTTTTTTTTTTTTACAAGGAAAGTCGTTCTCAAACATAATTATCAAGACACCCATTCACCCTGAGCACACACATACATGGATTTATCAAACTCATGTTTAAGTGCAAAGTGCTGCTTGAATGAGATTTCTCCTCAGACAGAATTAGCTCAGGTAAGGAGGGTATTTTTACTGTCTGCTTTGTCTCATCTCCATAATGTTTGAGTATTCTGAAGTAGGTGGAAAAAACGAAATGAAAGATAATTGTGTTGTACTCCCGCTGACAACTGATCTGTCACGAGGCGCATTAGAGGCACGACTGTGTGTAGCATGAAGAAAGAGGGTGGCGAGAGAAAAGACAACTTGTGTGGGCCCCGGCTTATCTTCCAGGCTCTGACAAGGCTACTTACCTTGAGGTTGTAGAAAATAAAAGCCAGGATAAAATAAATATGAGCCACATACACACACCTGTATCCTTTAAGCTCATTAGACAAACACCTCCTGTATCTCATTCCTCGCTCTGCCATCCCTACCAAGACAGATCTCTCACCCCCCTGTACAAAGCGCAATTACACCAGACCAGACGAATACATCATGTGGGTATAATCTTTCAGAATCACCTGGAAAGTGAGAAGATAAAAAAGCCGCCCTTCTTTAGAGCTACAAAGCTGGTGTCTTGTAAGGAACCGGGTTGGCCTCTTTCAGCATGTTTACTTGCAGCCAAGTACAAATTAACCTCCCAAGATCAACAATAAACCTAATTAGAGTTGTGTTCTGCAGCGCACATCTCTAAACACAGATCACAGCTTGTTGAGAGATGAATCTCCATCTGTCTGGCTGCACACTGGGAGTAGGAGAGACTCAGAGAAGATCAGTCCCTAGATTTGCAGAGTGGATCTTTGTGTGCTCTAGTGTATGTGTGTGTGTGTTCAGCCTCTTGGTCAGATGCACATTTTTTTTTGAACAGGCGAGGCGGGGGCCCAAGAAATATAAGGGGGCACCAAGAACTGCTACTCCACAGCAATGTCTCAAAATCTGGCAATTGCAGTGACCACGACTCCCTCCCCCTTAAACAACCAATGGATTATTTGCAATGACAACCTCCCTAGAGGGGCCCCGTGTCAATTCTGTTGAACTGGCATGATTGCAGTGAGCCCACGACACCCACGAACATTCAATGAATAGAAATTAAGATGAATTATCCTTCTGGTTGTGTAAAAACACAGAGAAGTTAACTTTAAGAGTATGAATGTGGTTTACCTTATTGTTCCTAATATTCCTGTATTTTAAGAAGAATATTCTATGACGTCTGATGTTGTGACAGTGGATCGTCATTATCGCGTCTAATGCCCTCCGCGGTGTCAAACATTCCTGTATGGATTTGTGGTGATCGTTTGCATAATTTAAAAAAAAATGCATGAGAAGAATGAGCATTTGTAGAACGTCTGTTTTTGATAAAAAAAATAAACAAAGTCAGAGTTTGTAGAACATAATGTGAAGCTGGTTGATCGGGGTCCCCTTGGAAGCTGGTTGATCGGGGTCTCCTTGGAAGCTGGTTGATCGGGGTCTCCTTGGAAGCTGGTTGATCGGGGTCCCCTTGGAAGCTTGTTGATCGGGGTCTCCTTGGAAGCTGGTTGATCGGGGTCCCCTTGGAAGCTGGTTGATCGGGGTCCCCTTGGAAGCTGGTTGATCGGGGTCCCCTTGGAAGCTGGTTGATCGGGGTCTCCTTGGAAGCTGGTTGATCGGGGTCCCCTTGGAAGCTGGTTGATCGGGGTCGCCTTGGAAGCTTTTCCAAGGGTCCCAACAACTACTACTGTTCTTAGTTTGGGGTGGAACCTTAAGTAGCCAGTATGGGTCAGCTCTGCCCTCCCATTTAACTATCTGTGGTGTACCATGATAGCGAGGAGCTCATAGTTGAGGAAAGAGGATGTATGAAATATACATATGGCCTTTGATAGAATTCCGTACACAATGTTTTATAACGAGCAACAGGAGGTGAATTCCACAGAAAGTGGATTGGTTGTATCAAAAAAGCAGCTTTGAATAATGATAAACAGCTTGCTGAAATGGTATGCTGCCCTTCCTTGACCTCCAACTTGGTCATGGAAAAATAGGAGTAACATGGGAGATTTCAAGGTCTGAAAATAATTGAAAGGGCAATTTTGCTCGATAGGTATTTTCCGCCTGTGTAGAAATTTCTGTAAGCTGTCATTGGCCATGACAGCATTATCCCTTTGCCTTTGACAGTGTGGACGATAATGCAGTGGGGCCACCAAGGTCTAAAAATGTTGCTTTTAGGGGATGGAGCTGTCTCATTCATCACAAGCTAACACCTTGAGCGCTCTGTACTTTCTGTCCATGAATCAGCGGCGGGCAGGTATCTTCTGCTCTGCCACAACTAACCCGGAGGATGTAACTTTTAGATGTATATATATATTTATTGATGGAATGACAAAAAAAAGCACAAGACAAAGAATCAGTTTGAGGAATCAGTTTATATAACAAAGTGGTTATTTGTATGCATTTTATTTCAATACACATTATATTGAAGGAGGGTGTGCATGATAGTTTTGTCTTTTCATGTTCTTAAGGGTACAAATAAACTTAAAATGTTACAAATATAAATGTTTTTTTAAAGACAATAAAACAATGACAACAAGGAAAAGTAGGCAGGGATATGGCAGCTTGAACCTACATCACGGTCAAACAAGCCTCGTCAACAGTTATGAGTGTTGGTTGTTTGTCCAACCGGAGTCGGTCTACTAGAAATCAATAGTAAGCTGTAGCAAAGTACAAAGAGCTGGATATGTTTGGCGATGTGGCAGCTGGTAGCTATTTGCCAAAAGAAAAAAAAAAAATACTTTGCAGACAGTCAACTCTGTAAGTCGTGATATCGTATTGAATCATGTCATCAGAATATCGTGTGAGGTAAAGTGCACAGTCTGTGAGTGTGAGTTACAATTGCAAAAAACGTTTCCTTCAAACAAAGCGCAAATCATCACCGACGTGGCGTCGTCGCAGTGTTTCGATGAGGTATTTCATACCCCTGCCTCCTCTTTCTCTCAATTGCCACGAGCACGAGTCAGAAAATCAGTTCCGGTTTGTTAGTTACACGCTAAAAACACGATGGGATGATCGGCCCGAACAACAAGGAAAAAAGGGGCCTTTTTCACACTTAAATGATGGAACAGTTCAGGTTCTTTTGATCTCAGGCTTTCCTGCTATTTTCAATAAAAACACGTAATTCAGATAATCCTAAAAGATGGGTCGGGGGGGGGGGGGGGGAAAAAAAA
>CAAKHC010013229.1:26840-45712 GCA_901007825.1 Macroramphosus scolopax
AAAAGCGTAAGGGGGGGGGGGGGGGGGGGGGGAGAAATACAACAAGCACCAACATGGATGATGAGGAATGTTGTCATTGTAGAAGTTTCCCTGTTAATTGCAATTACCTGCTCTTTTTTACTTATTTCAGTACTTCAGTCCTTTCCAGATATTTGGTGTATTAAATGGCATCCAGCATGCGTGTAGCAGTACAGTATTTAGATTCATGTTTATGTTGCATCATTAGAAAAAACAAGAGGTGTTGACTGTTGGAAGAGATGCGTGATTAGGAACTTCTACAATGGCAAACATCATTCTATTAGCTCTTAGCTTATTATTGTTCTACAATGAAATCCTTAACAAAGTTTTTTTTTTTGTTTTTTTTTAATAATAATATCTTACAAAATATGTCGGCGCATTTTTAGATAAGAAACACCACATGACTATCATCCGTAATCACATCACGATCTCCTACTGAATGACCCTCTCGAATGGATCAACAACGTTTAATTAGACGATGACTAAAATACAATGATTCTTATGTCTGTACAATACTGACTCCCTTTGATATACAAAACAAAATAAAAAAAAATGTTTTTTTTTATTACTGTGTCATGTTTTAAAATAAAGTTGGCACATGAAAAGTTATTCAGAAAGAAATAAGATGTACTGTGGTTATTTTTTTATAAGCATGAGTCCAATCGGAGGCTGGAAATAAAAGCAGAAGTCACTCTCGGGTTGTGTAATAGAGGATTGACACCCATGATATTCAGTGCTTCAACAGATGTGTACAGACGTGACAGCACGGTTTAAATGAAATCAGAAATCACTGATGGCACACTTCTTTATCTGCTGTGTACAACGCACTCTTTGAAACTCCCATGTATGCGGAATCTCTTATGCGGAAACTTCATTTTCTATGCTTTTCCCCCCCGTACGACTGCTTGAACCTCATAGGAGGAAGGAATTATTGTCTTCTTAAATATGCAGACTTCTTGAAGCATTGTGGATGCACCTTGAGCTCAGATGATTGCATTTTTAGAGGCATGCAGTCTGGGATGGGGAGGCACCATGAAACAGATACATCACAAGCAGCACTGGCAGATTATTTAAATGAAAAATCTCCATCTATTCAACCCAGGACTCAAGTACACTGAATCCTATTTCGCCTGGGTTCCTGTTCCGATTACTAAGCTGGCATGGCACACACACACACACACACTCGAACAAACACCCAGACTCGGGAAGCCTCGAGGAGCTTTAGGGTAGTTACTTGTGGTGTGGAAAAAGGGTCACTTATGCCATTAATTCTGGGGAATTGTAGCGTGTTTGGAGACTCACTTGCTAAGACATGCATCATCTTGTCTGCTTTGCCCCTCAGTCAATTATTCTGGCTATGCCCACTCTCCATGTGGATTCAGTGGTTGTGTTTACTAGCATCTGCTTGCAGTTTAGGGCTGAAAGAGGACAGAGCTGGCCTATGCAT
Source organism: Macroramphosus scolopax (assembly GCA_901007825.1). Classification (NCBI taxonomy): domain Eukaryota; kingdom Metazoa; phylum Chordata; class Actinopteri; order Syngnathiformes; family Centriscidae; genus Macroramphosus; species Macroramphosus scolopax. The sequence continues at coordinate 28,306 of CAAKHC010013229.1, forward strand.
GAAGATATAAGTACACAATATACATGAAGAAGATGTATGGGCGATGATACTGGGAACATTTGGGGAGTATTTTTGGGATGGCATCACAGATACAACCAGGGAACAGAGGCAGGGTGTCATGAACAATATTTGAAAAATATCAAAACATTAAGTTTGTTTTATCCAAAACCAGTTGAAAACCAGTAATGTGCTGAATAATTGAAGTAATGAGGCTTCATATATTCCAAATAATTCACAAACCTTGTTAATTTGTATAATCTACCTTCCTCCATTGAAAGTCGTACAATTCCTATATGCATTTAGACACGTGTCAGTCACTCACGTTAGAGCTAATGGACGCTTTGGGCCACCTGCAGACGTCGGTAAGATTCTGCAGCGCTAAAAATAAGATGCATCTTGTCAAATGGAGATTACACTCTGGGGATCCGTGAGTCACACACTCGTGAGATATCGTTGTCGACAAGGGCCAGCTCTTGTAGCTTTGTTAGACATATGAAATGCAATGATTCATGCGGCGTCTGGGTACATTAACTGTTATAAATAGTCTTTATGGTTGTTGAAGGAGGGACTGACGGAAAAAAAAAAAAGAACATACTTCCCTTTAAGACTTCACCATTAAGAAAACTTCAGAAGGCGGTCGGCTCTCCTACGTGGGTCTTCAATCTCTCTCTGCCGTCTGCCTCTTTATTAAATGTACTCAGTGCTGTATGTTCCTCTGAGTGAGGAGCATACATACATTATAATGCTGTCCTTGGTAGAATGTCTGTTCTTTTTCATATATATATATATATATATATATATATATATATATATATATATATATATATATATATATAATGTCATTCAAAACTAAATGGTGTTTTCACTAAGCGAATATATTGAAATGTATTTTTTCTCGTGAATCAGATGATGGTGAGAGGGCATGAAGACGTACAGTAATGAGAACGGAGTTAATAAATATGTAAGGCAACAGACAAACTGCATGAAATGTACTGTACATGTCCAGTTCTGTGTGGCTTCGTTTCGCTGTTCGGTTCCATACTTGGTGCTGTGTGTGTGTGTGTGTGTGTGTGTGTGTGTGTGCGTGTGTGTGTGGAGTTTTTTGCGTGTGTGCCACAGTGACGGGTGGTCTGTCCCTCCTTCAGATGACTTCCAGGTCTCCTCCACGCAGGCCTCTTTGGCACTCATCTAGCGTCTTATTAGGCGCCGGCGATCATCGAGCTTGGTGATTGGCGTTGTGCCGTGAACGAGACCTTTCTAGGACTGCGCGGCGGTTGTCTGGGCAGAAGAGGAGAGAGGAAGAAAATCAAAAAAACACAGTGAGACTGAGAAAGAACAAGAAAGTGTTATCACATTGATCCATACTGGCACGCAGGAGCTCTTCTAAATGAAAGCCTGCATTGAGAGACTGAGGGAGGCGGAGAAAAGAGATGGAGAGGAGAGCAGAACCAACATGAAGCAATACTGGCTGACTTAGAGCAGAACAGCAGGGGAGGACAGAGACACTGAAGAAGCTGCTGGAGAGGAGATGCATCCGACTGGCCCTGGTCGGACCTGGCATTAAGATGCCTCCACGGTGATTCAATCACAAGTGGGCAACTCTAACGCCTGGACCGCGGTGTCTACCTGCTCATGACGGCTAACTCGCTCAGCTGCTGCGGCTCCGGCGTCCACGCGGAGAGCATCGCTGCCGCTCTGCTTCTGACAGCCAGATCTCTCTACACCGAGCCGGCCTTTGATAATGAAGAGGTAGTTTCTCTCCATTCCATTGTGAATGTCAATAACATCTCATGTGTTGATTTAAAGAAGACAAACAGCTGTTTGTTCATAGCGGATGGAAGGAGACATGGAAGCTGTGTGAATGGCTCATTGTGCCTGGTTTGATGTCAGTAGGTCTTCAGATCCTTTTCGCTGTCTCTGGTGGTAAAACAATCCCATGATGCACTGACACAGGCTGCGTGGCCCCCGGGCAGAAGTACTTCAGTTGACACATGTCTTTACAACGCATCTCCGCATGCATCTCGTGTCACCACGAGGATCTCACAGCCTCGTTCTATGTGTAAGTAAAACACTTTTACTGTGTGCAAACATACAGTATGTTGGAAAAGGGAAGGCGATCTTGACCGGGCGTCTTCAGGGCCATCAGAGTGCATATTCAAACGTAGAGATGGTTCTCCGACACAAGACCGACTGTGTCGCTTTTAACAAGTCTAGCTTCAAATAGAGACTGGCCTACTCCTGTGAGTGTATCTATATCTCTGTGGGTTGTTACACCTCTCAGACATCTTGTGGTAATAAGAACATGATGCTATGAGTACACACTCCTGCTCCCACAGAGGACGTCCTCTCGGTGTTTCAACGGGGGCCGGGTCACTTTCACATTCATCTCAAACTGTCCTCGATTCCTCCTCATCGCACTCACATTTGTACCCCACTGTCGAGCTGTCCAGTTACGACCGACTCACCCAGGACCCAGAGCTAGGTCACGTCTCTGCAGGGCCACAGTAACTCCTCCACATCTCACAAGGTGAGGATACTCCGCTGTCATAATACCTCCTCTCTCCGGGGAAACGGAGGACGAGAATGTTCTGATTCGGCTGTCTCGGTGGTCGATGTTCCGTCGGCATAGCGTTGACGTTTCTGTAAGAAGTACAGCCGCAGTGGCACACGGGTGCATCGGATGTTGAATGTGAAACAGGACATTATGTCGGCTTTGTTTGGCTCTGGTCAAACGTGGGGTCATTTTTTACGACGATACTGCAGAATCTGAGTGTCTTTATCTCACATCAGGTGCAGCATCTGCACAGAGGACGAAGTCAATGCACACATGCGACAGTTTAAGATATCCAATTTTGTTTAGAAACTTTATATTTAAACTGGAAAATGTAGATGAAATTACCCCGAAGTAAAGAGTTTGAAGTTGTACACATCTGGGTTAATGACAGTGATTGTTTCATTGCACATTCTCTGGCAGGAAAGCAGAGCCAGACACATTTGGGTTTTCTCCATTACCAGTGCCTTCACAGAAACACACACACACACACACACACACACACACACACACACACACAGAGCATCCTGAGCTATCCAACCATGCCTGCCCAGACATGCCCATGCCGTCCGCTGGGCAGCCAGGTGGCAGGTGGGGCCGGACACAACAAGGAAGCATAGCAATGGAGATGAATACAGGCACATGCAGGACACCCAGGTATGTCCAAACGTGCCACCGCCGCCATGCCCATCGCTCAGTGCCAGCTGTAGGGTGCCAGGCATCCCAGGCTGCTCGTTGTTTAATGGCGCTGGCTCTATTCATCATGTCAGGTAACGAGCTGAGAGTGACTGTGATGTCGAGGAACACAAACAGAAACAAACACTCTACACAGTCTCCGACCGCCGGGGAAGGCGGCAGAACGCACTCCTTCAGATTGGATAGATCGTAACATGCAGATGGTGCACAGGAGGAGAGAGAGAGGGGGGTGGAGGGAAGGAGGACAGATCAGGATGTTTAAAAAATGAACAAGGCAATCTGCGTTCTTCTCTTCACATACAGTAAGTGATTGTTAGAGTGAAACAGGTTCAGCCGTGCATTCAGAGACATGCTACTTATCTACCCAGGTTTACGTCCACAGGTAGTGTTTCAGTCTCCGAGCAGGACTCATGTAACCTCCTTCCTTTCAAAACAAGCCTCCATTGTATGAGCATGAAAGGAAGAATTCAACTGAAAAAAAAACAATTCTATAATCTATAATCTGCCAATCATTTGCAAGAGAAGTTGTAAACTCTTTGCAGACCTCTTTAAACCTTCTGTATATCAGAGGAGCTGCAGGAAGGCAGCGCAGGATTCGGTCGGTCTGTGTGTAATGTGGGCTCGTGTCGGACTTCTTCTACGACCGTAAATAGCACCGGAACACAGCAGAAAGGATCAAAGGGAAGACGATACAAAAGGCAACAAAATGAACGGGGAGACGAGTAAAAAACATAAAAGCGACGCTTGAACAATCCATAAACAGATCAAGAGGAGAAATAAAACCACCGAGGTTCGGAATTAAGAGAGCACCTTTTCCAAGTATAACACATGCAGTATAATTCCCCGATAGCAAGACAATATCTAAAGACCTCTATCCTCCCAATGATGTATGATTTGATCAACTCACAGAGGCCTTTGATCCCTCCATGAACACACGTTGAGGGACTCAACTCTGCATGTTTTAAAGAAATTAGAGTTTAGATGCATGCATGTAGATTTGTACTGTCAGTCCAAAGGTCATGTTTAACCAATGCATCATGTGAAACAGGTACTTCAGCCTACCAATGCATGTTTGTGCCATGTGTGCCCTCTTTTTGAGACCTTCTGCATGCTGTTTAAACCAAAAAAGAGGGCAGACTGAGCTAGTTTAAAGCCTGCAAGAGAAGTGCCATAAAGACATCTCCCTTTTGTGGAATACCAAATGAAAACTGCCCTTTTTTTTCGAGGGAGGGGGTAATTGCATCAAACTGCCTGAATACATGTGAAAGATTTTGTCAAAGACTTTGCACAAAAAAAAAGAAACTTCCAGCAAAATGCTTCTCCCACCAGAGGATCCTTGAACTGAGAGCTATTGGCTTCCCATAAAGACGTTTCTGTTCCCGTCCACAGGTGCATAAAAGCCCATCCTTTCCCCACCACACATCAATCTATCATAACAATTGAACAAACAGCAGCCATTTCTACAGGGGGGGAGGAACAATAATACTAGCCTCTGCTGAATTGAATGCGTGGAGCACACATACAATCATGCACACATACAGATCGACAGGGGGAAACAAAGAGAGAGTGGTTGGAAAAGGAGGACAGATTCACACAAAAGACAATCTCCACAGGTTTTTGGAGCAGCGACTGTAACTCTTTCTACTCGCGTCGGTTTTGATGGCTTCTTTACCTGCTTCTCCCAGAGGTGACATCATTCAGAGTTACAGTAGGCTCGACACACACAAGTACGGGGGGAATATATTGACAAAAGAAGAGCGGGTGTTCCGTGGTACAGCGGGGAGATGTCGGCGCACCAGAACTTAATTAAACGCTAGCTGGCACGCTTTCTAAAAAAAATGTTACTAAATGCATTGAGGATTTCGATGAGGGGTTCAGGCAGATGGAAGGGGGGGGGGAAGTCACTAACACACAGTCGATCTATCTTTGTCTCTCGTGCACACACGCGCACACAGAAGGAACTACATTGTCACGTAAGTGTTCAAGCGAAGCGCAGAGGAGCGGCTCGGCGCTTCGCTTTGAGGAAATCACTGCCTCTGTTTCTAACACACACACACAAGCGTATCATTGCGTGTATATCATTATGATCCCTGCCACGAGGGAGAGGCTCTGAATAAGACAAGGGTAATAGAAGGAGGAGAGGATGCCAAGATTACTAAACAGCTAAAGCAAAGGCCTTAAGCCGGCGCAGTCAACTCCAACCTTCTCCTGACTGTTTCGCGGGGGCCTCCAGTGAGATGTCATTCCGTGTTATGATTGACGACGGAGCCGCGGCGTCCCCGGTGGATCCCCCAAAAGAGATTAAATAGCATAATGACTTTTGTGTTAGTGTCATCTTTGGCTAATTACGTGAAATTACATCATGATAAGGTTCTTTGATATGCAAAAGAGGAAAGCTGACAGTCATCTATCAAATGCTTTCAGGGAGGAACACCTTGGGGAAGCGTCTCATAAGTGGTCAGCGTGGATTATAGGAAGGATTATAATTAATATCACCTGGGTTGTGTTACAATCACAGCAAACAGGAAGCTTCATAAGGCAGGATGGAACATTGTACGATATCTTTCTAATATTCCGATATCAAGCAGTCGCTGTCTTTTCTGCCAAACAAGTGTTTTAAGGTCATGATTCCTCCGACATGCCACTTCCTCTCTGGAGTTCTCTCTTTGAGTCACTCCGCACTTCATATTTTGATGAGCTGAAACATATTAAAGGTGATTAAATCTCTGCTCGACATGTTGTGTTTGCTTCACTGTCGAAAGGAGAGCGAGCCGACGTAGCGCCGGCAACAGCCGCAACCTTCTATCACCTCTTTTCATCTCCTCCTCCACCCTCCCTTCCCCGTCCCCTCCGCCAGCCTCCGAGCTACAGAGTAATGGAACTCCCTGCACAGAAACAAGATACGGTGAATAAATGGGATGCAGAGGGAGGGAAGCTGTTTCTTCCTCGCTGAAAGTTATGGCCCAGGTATTGCAAAACTACAGTTGTGGCACACGCGGCTCCTCGCTCACCGGTAAGAGTAATCACCCCAAACAAGTGCCAGGGGAGGGGAACATAGTTCAACTGAAGAAAAAAGGTGTTCAGCTGTGGAGAGCCGGGAATAAAGGGGGCGATGACAGTGGGGAGGCCGGCTCGGAGAGGAACAGGTGTTTCAAATTTATTTCGTAAGACGTTCAATTATTTACAAGAAGCATTTGAAATGGATAACAAACAATGCACGGAAGAAGATTAAAGGATTGAAATCACCACCTGCGTTTTCAGCTGCTGCACATATATACAGTATAGTATATATAAAAATATATATACTAGCACAGAGCGGTTTTACATACTCAAACAATTTTTAAACCTGTTTCCTTTCCTTTCCTACTAACTTTAATTCACTTTAAATCATATATAAGTATACAAACATGTTCTACTCTGGGCGACATGTGAACACCTGTCATGCCGTGTGCATGCAGGAGCGCGATGACGGAATAAGCTGCATTCACGCACTCAATGTCTGGCTGGTTACCACGAGGAAAAAGAAAGCGTGGCGGCAGAAGAAAAACGAACCCCGATGCCATTTTTCTGAGTGACAGTGCACAGCCCAGTTCTTGATAAAGGGAGTGTTTGCAACTTAAGTGGGAGGGGAAGTCGTGAGAGGCGGTCGGGGGGGAGAGAATGGCTGCATTCACTATCTGGGTCAGTCGCCAGTATTACCGAGCGCACACATCACAGTGCCCGCTGAGATAGAGTGGTGATAAAGGCACGGGGAGATTAACCGCATCCCTATGCTGTCAATACTGATTGCATGTGTTATGACCACCCTGCTCTCTGCGAACTCTCCTCATTATGTTTATCTCAACAGCCTGTCAGTTAAACCCGGTTTGTCTCCGAACTCCGCGGACGAACTGTCAAGCGGGGACGTGGATTTGTATACATGCATGCCGGATTCCGACCGCTTTGAGATTCTGTGTCCATTTCAACTTAAATCTGGTTGTTAGTGGTGTGATTGCTTCCTGCGCCTCCGGGGGTGTTTTAAGAAAAAATGGCCAACATTTTGTAGTAAACACTGGAGGTGAAATCAGTAATAAGGAGGGGGGGGATTTAAAAGAAGGGAAGGGTGGACGGACAGACGCGGTGTACAAGTATACGAGAGAGAAACACAGAGTGGGAGAATTTCAGTATCTTGCCTCAGCATGTTTATCCAGGCCTGTCTTACCTCTGTCATGCCGTTCTGATCGCCTCTGCCTGCTCCGGCATGCTGGGAAAACACACCATAACACATCGAGCACCGGATTGCAGCCCCCTCACTCTCAGGTCCTCTGGCATTTGTACACTCCCTTGCTATTTAGGCAATACTTCTTTAAAATGACTAACGGTAATCCGCCAGAACGGATCCACAGGAAAGAAAAAAAAAATGCATTTTTAAGGCTTCGTATTATTGTTAAACTTGAGAGGAGTCGGAGACGCGTTCGGAGTTTGTTGTGATTAGACTATCGGGATCGAATCACAACAGCACGACGGCGTGTCATTCAGGGAAATTAAATCAATAAACTAAAACGGTTATGCAAAATGAGACAAACTGAATGTGTCAATATGAAAGATTAGATATTTATTAGTATGCAATGATGGAGTCAACTAATTATCTCAAGTACCAAACATAAACACCAAGTTGATTGGTTAGCCTGTATATACAGTATATATCCCGTATATATCCCCAGTGAACCATCGGGACAATGTCTCTTGGCATTCTGGGATGCAGCTGCGGCACACACAGCCCAAATGAACAGTTATATGAAAACACTTCTGCGATCGATCAGCGCCTGAGGCAGAAACCCCGTTCATCACTATCTCTCAGCAGCCATGTTTCAGGAGGCAGGTTTCAACCTCGGTAGAACCATGAAAGAAAACAATATCCTCCAGAGGAACCGTCTGCCTGCCTGACGTAAGACTTTACTTTATACTTTGACATTGTCTCCTTACTTTGGAACAACACCGACGTTGCCGGATTAAGAGGGTTTAATGGTTTGAGGACGTGCCGTCCGACACGTGTGGTTACCGGAGCCGGAGCGATCCGCGGGGTGACGTGATCTCATAGTTGTACTTACAACGCCGTTCGTAATTTATGCATGGAGGATGTCAGAATACACACTGTGGACGGAACCGTATGATTTGTGGCTTCACCGGCAGCCTGAGACTATGACCACAAGGAGGGAAGGAACCACAGAGAGCACAGATGGAGCCAGGGGCAAGAGCCTGAGTTTCCCAGGTCTGAGCCAGGAGAGAGAGTAATCCATCAGGCCGAGGCACACTGGTGCCTGGGGGGGTCGGGGGACTGATATAAGACTGATTGGGCCTCTGTGGGAGGCCAGACCCCCTGACTACATTGACATCAGTGTCTGACTTGCTCCACTGAGGCTTGTTCTGAACTGGACCAAGCCGAAGCATTGACCTGCTTCCGTTTGGATACTGGGGAGTGAGCCATCATTTAAATAACCGATACACACCCAGGTTGTAAGAACATAGTGAGACGCTTAGATCAGATAAGTAATATAAGAATTTATCAACTAACATAACTGTAATTATATTGTACTGTGGTTACACGGTGTAAGACTTCTGATGGGGTGACGATACGCTAATTGCGTTATCAAGTGGTCTTCTAAAGCAGGAGAGGTTAAAGACGGCGTCAGCCGGAGAAGCAGATGTAAACCCGGGGCAGGCGAGGCGAGCCGCATGATTGACAGGTGAACGAGTAGACAGAGATATGCTTAGACAAATGGAAGCTAAGATATAGTTTGACAGACAGATGGGTGCGTAAATGGATGGTTTGGCAGCATGATAAGGTAAATAGGCTGATGGATCAGCAAACAAATGTGGGAGGAGGAGGAAAGAAAATAAAAGAGGAGGGAAAGAAAAGAACGCCTGCCCGCAGACAACAAACGATAGGAAGCCAGATAGACTGATAAACACAGATGGATTGTGTTGATACACGGGGAGGTGGGGCGAGATCGATAGATTGTTTTATTCTATTTGCTTGGCAAACTGGAGATTTGATGTGGCTTGTATCAGGGCGATCTGTTTCTGATGACGCCAGGCGTGACTGTTACAGATGGCGAGATAGCGACACATCTCAATCTCTGGCTAGCCTCAGAGCAGTCTGTCTCAGCGGCGGTACTACAGCACCACCTTCGGTGGCGGCGCCGCGTCTGTGATCCGTCTTCATCCCTGCCAAGTGTCTGATACATCATTTCCTATGAATTCCAACCCCCAAAAACCCCCTCCGACGATCCCCCAGTAATAGCAATTGGATGTCTCAGAAAGAAAAGTGAGGGTAGGAATCTTTGCTTCTACTCAGATTTGAGCAAAACAATATGGATGCCCTGACAAAGCCATGCCTCATTACTGCTGCTTGTGTTTATCATGTCAAGAAAGGAAGACAAGGATATGTGAAGTTTAGAGGCAGGAGCTCACCTAGTTAGAAAGGTGGTTTCTCTGTGTGGCTGGTTGAGGGACATGGGGGTGCACCGCTACAGCCTTGATGAGTGTTGCAGTGCTTATAATAGACAGGAGAGGCCCAGAAAGCATGGCCTTTAGAGGTGCGGCATCTCTCACTGTCTGACAGCTTACAGGGCCCGGGTTTCACAATGACACCTTCACGGCGCGCTCGAGATGACACACGAAAACACGGGCTCACAGGTGCATAATACGCAGACACGTATTCACGGGGACACAAATAAGTTTGGCGCGGAATTACACACACACACATAAACACACGTGCAGACACGCACACGGGGACTAATCCATTTGCAATGTGGGGATAATATCTGACAGGTGGAATCTCGGCATCACGCTGACGGTATTAATACCTACATAACAAGGCAAGACTATAAAAAAACATCATGCATTCACTGCAAGAAAGGGTGTTATGGAAGTAAACATCTGTTTGTGCCATGTGAAGAAGGCAGTAAAACTCCTTCACTGGGATACAGAAATATAGTTAAATGCCACGTCTCGAGCAGGAGTGCTGGATTTCTGTCAACACGGCGGAGCAGGTGAAGAAGATACAGAGGAAGAGGTTGGTGCTTTGACCAGGATCCTGCAGTATGTCGACTAGTCCAAGCAGACAGGAAGGGAGGATGGGGGGGATCGACACTGTCCAACACAACTCATGTCTGTTTCATATTCTTCTGTTACTTCTATTTATTACACTGTCTGGTTGTCTCAGTTCAAACAACTGACAGAAAGTGTAAGACAAAGATCTTTCAGTTGAATCTGTAAATCCCATGTTGAGCAAACGTATGTTGGATTAGGTCATAAAACTGCCACCTGCACCACTCTGATTAGTTATAATTGGAGGTGCTATGAAAACCAAAAATAAATCGATAACATTGAATAATTTGGTGGAAACACGTGAGCCAACCGGATGTTGTACTGTTGGATGGACATGATGCTGGATAAGGGTTGCAAGCTCTAACAGAGGTTACGGAGATTATTCAAAGTTAGTTTGCAAATTAGTTTCCCTGCAACAAATTCTTGCGAATGTTTCTCAATAAAAGCCTCTTTAAGAAATGAAGTTTCTCCGAAAAGGCTTTTAATTTGAAAGGAAACAGGAAGTATTGACAGCGATAAAAGGTAAGCTTAACAGAGAGGGAGGTTAAACTAAAAACACAACCACATTCACTACACTTACAGAGAGTACTAATATTAATAGCCACATTACACTTTTTAAAGAGTTGATTTGGCTCCGTCGTGAACATCCCGTCTCCACAGCTGCATCCTTTCCGAACATGTGAGCTTGTGTTCGGTGGTGGAGTCGTTTATTTTAAAGAAGGTGGAGTACCAACATGATAACCTTGCGCTCCTAACTGAATAAGGAGGATGAGCTGCTCCATATGCTCCTTCTCTCAGGCGCCTCGGGTTAACACAGCATACGACAAAGTTCCTGTTTTGTCCGAGACAGTTCAGTTCAATTACCGTGGGACTTTTCCCCCACAAGCCACCATCCAATCTCAGCATTCTCAGGGCCTCCTCCTTACACCAGTTAATAAAACATGATGTTGTGTGTTATTTATTTATTATTCCCCCTTTTTGATGTATCCCAGTGTGCAGTAAGAGTGGTGGCGGAGATCATAGCAGCCGTCCTCCTTCCTCAATGCCTCCACCATCAGACCCATTTGGCCATGCGATGAAGCTCCCTTCTGTTCACATGGGGGTTGCAGGGGTGAGTGTGACTCCAGGAAGACTTTTCACTTTCTCTTTTAATATAAATCATTCATATGGAGATGCTCCCTCATGTACATAAAACACCAGCAGCCATCCTGCGACGGGCTACACTTTGCTACCTTCATGTTTGTGCTTGTGTTTCGCCCGTGCGGCTGTCAACACGACTTCGGGTGTACACTTAAAGCAGAAGTGGTAGACGCGGAACACACGGACATACTGTACAAAGAAACAGCGGTGATTTAACTTCTTGTAACTTTTAAATCACTTTTATTTTGAAATCCACCATAAATGACTGGAAATCTCCAATTTTTTATTTTTTTTTCCAGACAATTCAAACAAATTTTCAAAATAAAATAGTTATTCATTCACAAACCAGGTGGATGCTTCCGTTAGCTTCCATTACTGCAGTCAATGCACATTAATTTGCATTGTCTAACTCCATCTGAGTGTGTGTTGCGCCTGCGACTTCACAGGCGGCTTGTAGGTTCGTTTTAATCGCCCGCAGGTCGACAACACGTATCGGCGGACCAGACATCTCCGGCGACAACGGATTCTGGTCGGATAAAATATTCATCCGTCCCTTTGACTTATTCATCAAGGAGGAAGATTTTTCTGAAGGGGATGCCCTCCAGAGATGTGTCGCTCACATGCCAGGCGGCCCGCCGCCACTTTACCCACAAGGTTTTCAATAAAACAAGCAAACAACACAATTCCAACACCTATAAATAAGTTAATGTTCCTGAATAAAGTGCTGTACACAGAGTACCTCGCTGAGGTCACTCATCACACTTTAATGGGAGCCTGTACTGGCCAAAGTTATTCCTCTCCTCTCTCCTTTCTTTGCTATCTTTGAGTGGAAATCAGGAGGCGAAGTCGACGGGGGTTTCAACACTCTCAGCAGGAGGAGCAGAGGCGCATTCAAAACATCATGCTACCACCTGGGTCAACACTGGTTAGGATACAACACCGGTTCTTTCATGATTTATGAGCCCATCAACATGCGCTTTCTACCTCAATCTCCCTCAGTCTTTTCGCCTCTCTCATCTCCACCGAGCACCTGCAACGCAAACATTTACAGGCAAGCGCGCACAAACTCCTTCAGCTTCCCCCTTCCAGTTATTTTCCCTCTTCCTGGAGACAGGTTGTTCACAGCAGTTTGAACATTCAGAGCGGTGGCACGCCAGATGCTCGGGCGTCTGTGAACGCGGCGCTATTGTTAGCTAGTTTTTGATGAGATTTACATGGCAGGAAAGCCATCAAATCAGATATACTACAGAGAATACGAGAAGGGATCACACCTAATCCGCACACCTGTGTCTTGGCAGTGCTAAGTCTCCTTCCGCCATCCAGCCCGACGCACACACACACACACACACACACACACAGGCAGACACATGTAATCGCCCGCCCACTCCCTCACAATCAAGACGGAAAACTTAGAGGGAAAATCTGGGAGTTACACAGCAGCTTGAGTCTGATTTAGATTTTGGGTTTTCCCGGAGCTCAAAGGCTCACAATTACCATACTTGTTCAAAAACTAACACGTAGAGTACACAAATCAAAAAATACCGAGCACGCACACACACAGCAGCACGCCACTGTAAAGTCTCGCTTATTTTCCTTTTTCCGCCGAAGAAAATAAACATTTTGAGAAGCTTGGGGATTCTACACGAGCGACCAGCGATGGAACCGTGCAGTTCGGGTTCCTGTTAACATTTAAAATTACGTCTAAGAGAACACAGTTGCTCTAGATTCTATTAGTCTAATACGCCTGGTCTTTATCGCTCTTTAGGTGCAGTTTAAATGCGGTAATGGCCACACTGAATCAACTTTTAGCACGCAATTTAATTCCGGTAGCTTCTTCTGTTTGGGGGCTATTTGGCTGCAAAGGCCCATTACACGTTTTCGCTCCCTGACTGATGTGCGCACACACCGAGTCTAAAAGAACTGGGTCACTTGTGCCCTGGCCAGTGGCACTTTCGGCTGTGGTCCTATAAGCCCCTCGGTTACCTGGAATCCCTCAGCATCCATGTCAGAGCCAGGGCCCGCGGCAACACACCTGTGTCCACACTTCTTCTCTGGGATCAATTAGCATTAAAGTTTCAGAGCTCCTCTCCAGCAGTGTACACTGGAGGGTTACAGCCCGAGAACAGCCGGAGAAAGAGACTGACAGAGACCGGCGGAGATGGATAGATTTGTAGGAACACACCGGAGCGGTTGGAAGGTCGGACACAAACACGATCGCTCATCCGCCCCAAATATAGCTGAATATCAAGGTCAAGGCTTCGAGATGATTTTATTAAGAAGACCGACAACATTTTCCAAAAAAGATCCCCAGAATAAAGTTCTATAAAGTACAAGACTCGTTCCACAGTTTGTCCAGATTAGCCTCAGCGTGCGCAGCAGGACACCGGCAGCATTTACATATTCCGCCGCAGCTCTGCCCATAAAACCATCTGCTTTTACTGATCACTCTTCCGCTCCGGCGGATGGATCCACCCATGACTTTGCTAATGATATCTTGTCACACACTTAAACAAGTTGATTGAACTTGGACAGATAATTTACTCCTGCAGATATGAAGACGAGTTTCAGGGAGATTTTAAAGTATTTTTTAAAAATAATATTAGGTTCCGTCCGTCTGTATATAGGTGAGCTGGTCACCTGCTTCACAGTAACATGAACTCTTTAATACACTTTGTTCTACTTGCAGTAGCAGATCATTTTGTGTTACTGTATCTTTAACTTGTCATTGGCAAATCTCCAACTCCTCCAAACACAAGGGGGGGCAGCTTCACAGCATATACCTTTAAAAACCGTGTCTTCTCCCACCTTTACCTTCCCAAAGATCAGATGAGATTCTATATGAGCTTCTTTCCTCCCACTTCCATGAAGCATCGCAGAGCACACGGATCCTCAACAAGTAGGCGGTAGCATTTGTTTTGAAAAGATTGTACAATCCCGGAGCTTTTCACCCCGGGGGGGCTTTCCCACCGCTGCGTGTCAGTTTACAGGAAGCGTGGATGTGTTTCACCGCGTGTCCCCCCGCAAAATATGTCTGTGTGTGTTTGTGCCGCGGAGGGAAAAGAGCACCGAGGGCAGCTGTACCTGCGCTGCCTTGTGGTCGTCTCTTGACAGTGCCCTTCACATCACAGCATGGGCCTGGACATTGGATCTGACAGAAGTGACCTCCCTGCCACATCACCCTCGCAAGACACACAAACACACGGCTTCACACTAGCAGACGCGCACTCATCACAGACAGACATACACACACACACACACACACCTGGTAACTCCTGACAATACAGATGAACGGAACATACAAATTATATGAAGCACACATGCAAAGGTGCATCGTTTCATTCTAACAAAATAATGGGATGTGCGACCACAAGCTGCACACTACCACACAACCCCCACTGGGCTGCTGAGCCACCCGGCCCCCCTGTCAGACGGCTATCAATAGGGATTCCAGCAGAGCGACTGCTAGACAGCACGGGTAAACAAAGAAGGGATGAAAAAAAGATCTTAAATCAAAGGCAGAGTGAGGACCCTGTTATTCTCTCTGAGCAGGAAATCATTTGCTGGCAATTTGTGACTCATTTTGAAGCATTTTGTGTGTGTGTGTGTGTGTTGGGGGGGGTACGTTTGACATGAATGTAGGAATGGGGAACCGGGATGACGGGAGCTGGATTCGCTGGTAAACTTTAAGACTTATATATTTATAATGTCAAGTTGTTTTGTTCTTTACAATGCTGCTATTTCCAGAGAAGTGTTGGCTAATCAGAAATGATTGGTGCATGTGTCAAACAGAAAGCAGTAATAGATGGGAGTCAGTGCGCCACCGTTCCGTGTGATTGATAGGGGCTGGAAGAAGTACTGAGACTTGCATTTCCCTCCGTCTGTAGACAATAAACACTAGAAACCGGTTTGTGGAGCGGCGTACAAAGATCATCTCAATCCACGTACGCCTCCAAGACTCTCGGGTCAATAACACAACCACCTTTTTTAACTAATTAGCCTCATCATCGTTCCAATTAACACCATGAAATTGCAAGTAAATCCATATCCTAGAAGTCCTTCCAGACGTATTTACCTTGCCTCCCCAAGGCCTAATTGTAATGAAGTTAGGTGACATTTGGGGTGCCTGTAGGGGCCCTGCTTGGTCCGTTACCATATTTCATTTGCAAGAACCTCACAAATCAGCTTGTTGAACTGGGTCGTAATGATGGTCTCGACCTTTCGCATGACATTTCCAAATGGCCACATCCTCTACCTAGGATCATGGCACCATGAAAGGCACCCGACCATGGTATACGGAGATGACAGGGAGTCCACCGCACCGGGCGCAGGGGAGCAAATAAACTACCGGTGTTGGGAAATGGCACAGGGAATTGGCATTGATTGCTAAAAGTGTTTTTTTTTTTCTGTGCGCACAGCTTCGTGAGAGATTGTTTCTCACTGAAAACATTGCACATTTGTTTCTGAGAGTGTGCGGAGAATGCTTTCGACTCGAAGAAAGCCCGGTCAAAATTCACAATACTCGTCTCGGGCGGGATGAAGAAATGCTTTACATTATGAGAACGCTGTTGGCTGAGAAAGAAATAAAGCCTTATCATTCAGGCCAGTTACATGTTTCCCCCTAAAGCTCCCTCTGAAGAAGATCCTCATTGCAGAATATCTATGCAAATTCACGGCGGGAAAGAAGCATAAAGTCATCCAGCTTCTATTCTGTGTTGCTCTGCGTGGACTATGTATAGTCTGCTGAAGGATTTTTGTATGGGTGTGTGCATGTGTGTGTGTGTGTGTACTGCGGGGAGAGAAGTAAAGGTCCACTTGTGACAAGCCTGGTGGGAATAGGAACATCTGGTAGACCGGCTGCTCCTCTGGTTAACATGCTCCTCCTCAGTGGCCCCAAACGACACACACACTCTGGTAGCACACGCACACTCGTGCACAGGTACATGCAGATCCATACAAATGCATATGGACACACAAGAAAAGTCAGGTCCATTTACGTGTGTGTGTGTGTGTGTGTGTGTGTGTGTGTGTGTCCTCGCGGGGGTTATTCTTGTCATTTTCAGTGTCTTTAACTTAAGTCCACAATCTGTTCGTGTTGTGTATATAATGGTAAATCATGTCAGCCGCCACACCACCACTGTCACACCGGAGTGATTAGAAACAGAAAGGCTATCATTCATGATACGATGCCGAAGAGCGACTATGTCCAATTTTCGCCAGATGCTCTCCAGAGCCAAATTAATGCTGCATTAGTACTGATGGATGGTGTCATCTTAGGCAAGGTGTATTCTCTCCCCCGTCAAGCCTCTGTTCTTGGAGCTTCGCTTAGCTATTCACATGTCAACCCTCGAATCAAGCTGTGCCGTATTTGACCGTTCTTTGTCAACCACACAAGCATGTGTGTGTACTCAAAGTCTTCACTTGTAACTCTGCTCAGGTTCAGTGAAATGCCATCCGTGGTGCATTGGATGGGACTCTCGGCGTCATTTAACATTTCCCTCAACTCCTGCAGAGGGAGGGGCAGGAGTCCAGAATGACTCCTCACCGCCTCCAGGGTTTGGATTCGGTGCCCTAGGCGGTTATTTTGGACTAATGACCCCCTTAACCAGCCCCCCATCTCTTTCTCTAAACACTGTCATTGACATGCAAAGCAATCTGTACCCCCTTGACCATCACAACTGAATACGTGACCCTCAGTCTAGTTCTCAAAATACAAGACGACATCCTGAATGTATCTTTATTTGAACCGTAGCTCTGAACTTCACCCCGACCGAAGAACAACTTGACCTATAACTAAACATGGCTTAATTATTTCACAAGTACTTATATCACTAAGAGCATATTTGGTCTTACCAATTATAGTCAGAGTACGAGGCCACACACACACACACACACACACACACACACACACACACACACACACACACACAC